>CAMXCT020000076.1:55764-163264 GCA_947184155.2 Cladocopium goreaui | reverse complement strand
CAATGGGGTTCCCAGCTCCCAAGTGGCGGGACTTTGCAGGAGAGGGGTTGGGATCAAAATATGGTGATCAGCTTTAGATATATTTAGATCTCACTGGCATTTTCTGGCAAAATTCGATGGAAGATGGATGAAGATGGATGAAGATGGAAGATGTCCGACAAAAGCATTTCGATTTGGGGATTGAGAATCATTCTGCGGGCCAGTTTTTCAAATCATTCCTCATGTAGATGCTCCGCCGCAGCGGCTCTATTCCGAAGCATGACGTCTGGGATCGCTTTGAAAGTGACACGATTCACAGGACCACTTATGATGTTCTAATCATATCAGATGAAGATATTGTATATAAATCATACGCAAAATATGTATGTATGTATATATATATGTATATGTATATATATAGAGTGAATATGTATATACATACATATATATATATATACACAGTGAAATTTTACATATGTGTGATATATTCTTATGTGTGTTTCCCTGTTAGGTCTTTATCGGAGCCTTAAGTTTGAGAGGGCTCTTCGGTGCTCTTCCGTGCCAGGAGTACCAGGAGATGCCGTCCTGTGGAAGCTATGGCCATCCTCAGATTTGCCGCAGACCTTGCATCTTGTTCTTGCGCGGCACCTGCAAAAGGTCCGGCGATTGTGGTTTTTGCCATCTTCCACACGAGCCTTGATACAACACGCCAAAAAGAAACACTATGATCGTTTTGTTCCAGGGTATCCTGCATCTTAAGATGCATGGTATGAGTGAAATCTGCATATGACATTTCTGAATGGTGCGCTATGTTTTTCCCAGTCGCACAGTTTTCCAGTCTTTCGAAATAAACAATTCTTGAGGAAGCGAGAACAGCGTCCTTCGACAAGCAACAGCGGGAGTTTTTGAAGTCTCTCCCTGCGGTTACGGTCATGGAGATGCTGTTGCCATATGTCCGCAAGCAAGTGGAGGCTCACCAACGGGTGCCCCAGGAATCATGTTGGTATTGGTTTGTATATGGAGATCTACCCCAAAATTGGTTTATTTCTGGTCGGAAATTACCGATGTAGTGTATGAGGTATACAGTAATGAGCAGAGAAAGATTTGGTTCTGGTGAAAGCTACTGTTTACCGTTTTACAAGAGATTTTATGTTGCATATCATTGAAAACCACGCCCACATCTACCATAGTAAGCAGATTGAAACGTAATCGTTAAATTTGGGCATTGAGGAATCCAAGGATCCACTCGCCAAATGGGCCTTTGTTCGTTTGGGCCTCTTTTTTTCGAGCCCTATTTGGGTCAACGCCATCCTCCAGGACAATGCTCTTCCCGGTGCTGGCGTTTTGCTTCAACTTTTCATCAGCGAGATTTCCATCCGTGAACACCAAAGTCGCACCCGCACTCCGCGCACTCCGTGGCGTGTTCGCTGTGTGTTGGAGCGCCTCAGTCTGTCCGGGCTGGTGGCTGTGGCCTGCGGCGCGATCCGTGGCCGTTTCCCGAAGCTCTTGTGCAATGAGCTGACGAAGCTAAGGGAAATGGCAAAAGACCTGGCTGAAGCTTAGGACCATAGGATCCTAGGACTTGGCTAGAGATGGTCCTTGTGTTGCAGTTCCCAAAGACAAATTTAGGGCGGAAAGATCATGAATGGAATCTTGATTTATCTTGATTTAGTGTTTAGGAATGTTTAGGCATGTTTAGGAATCCAGGGGGGTGTTTGGCATTGGAATTTGAAGTTGATTGTTCTTCAAAGGGGTGGATCCTTATCTGGGCTCTTCCCAGAGATGCATTTCTCCCGGGGGTCTGATCCCTGATTCAATATGCAAAATAGGTCATGTTTGGTCGAATGCTTTACGACTTGATCCATCTCTGTTTGAAGATTGAAGTCTTGCGAATTATTCAAGGCGCCAGGCAGTGATTTGTACACGACAAGCTTCGGAGTGTGTTATTTTAGGATGGTACTCGTCTTGAAGTCATTTGGGCAAGCTATGACGGAATGAACACAAGGACAGAATTGACAGGCTGACCACCTCAATGTGATCGGTCCCGTGTAGTGTCAAAAGAAGTAGTGTTCCTGTGATGATATGTGATTTGCTAAGTGTGTTGTTAGGTGGCTCACGAGATCCTGTAGGATCCGTGTTTTGCACCGTGGAATTAGTGAAGCCGAATTAAGTTCTGATATCATCAGACCCGATATGAGAGCATCCTATCACTTCCTGGACGGCTCGCAACTTCCGTTTTGTCTACCAAGGCAAATGTTTCAAGAAGAGCACACCTTTTCATATCAAATATAATTACAATTCACTATATGTATATATATATATATATTTATGCATATTTATATATAATACATGTGTTGCCCTAAGAATATGTGCACATATCATCAAATGTCAAACATTTTCCAGTCATACGCGGTATGATCAGTAGTGACGTGACTTCGCATATCTTTAGCCCAAAAGAATCAACGTTCGGTATTTGCATATTTTCTCAAGTCTCACAAAATGAAGAAAATGCATGCAATTGCTCGAAAAAAAAGCGACTTATGTTGACTTGGGGCGATTCTAATTATACAGCAATTAACCAGAGAAAATTCCAGAAAATATTGATAGAACAAACAATAAACAGGTGTCTGTTTTTCAACTCACAGTAGCGTGGGTTCGGCTAATCTTGGCATCGAACAGAGAAGGGCGTAACGACAAAAAATCCAGACAGCAAGGGCCAGTCACTGGAAAGTATTTAGCAGTGGGTATATGTGACACTTTGATGAATTTATACCTATTTTGAGTTATAATATATATATATATACACATACATACATACATGCATGCATGCATGCATGCATGCATACATACATACATACATACATACAACGGACATGTTGTATTTATATATGGACACGTTGTATTTATATAATGTCGTACAACATGCGTCTCATACTCCCGTGGATGTATATATACATATTATCCACATGACACCTTTGTGAAGTGCGGCAAAAGGTTGGCTCTTGGCCTTGATTTTGGCCCTGATTTTGAAGGATATAATTGCAAACTCCTACAATTTGCTTTGCAGCCTGATGGCATGAAGCGTATGCCTCAAGTGTTCTCTGTTCCGGTGGACTGTCAGTGCCAGGTCAAACTATTTGAGGCAACACTGCCAAGCCAGGGTCGAGATTTCAAGCTGGTGAACCATCTATCTTTGAATTGTATACATATACATAAATACAGATATAATTATTTATATATATATATATATGTATGTATATATATATATGCATGTATATGTTGTGAATCTTCCACAGTTTGTGCCCACACTTACACTCAGGTCTTCCCATCAACTGCCAGGGAAACGATTGCATTCATTCCCCCGCCTGGCTTAAGGGGTGGGTTGCGGCCCGGCATGAGCCTTTTGGAGGTGGCGGCAACAGAGGCCTTTTGATGCAGGTGGCTACTTGGTGTTTGGAAGCGGGGCTGCTTTAACACCGGCAGCGGAGCCCTGCGGGGCGTCTGCAACTTGGAGAAGAAAGAGGTGGACCTCTCAAAGCCTGAGAAGTACCTGGTGTGGACATCAGCGGTGAATCTCCTGGGGTAGGGGATCAAGGATGTCTGAAGGTGCAGCTGCATCTTCAGGTGGAGAAGAAAAGGGCAATGCTCTGTGGAATCTTCTCCCCAGTTTTGACCCAACGGCGGACAATGCCAAGGAGTACACCGACAAGGTGAATTTCCTATGGGGCATTTGCCCGCAAAGTCAAAGGGTATGCTTGCTCCCAGTCTAGCCCTTCTGTGCAAAGGGGCGGCGTGGTCAGAGGTCAAGAGCATCGCTCCTGAGCTGCCCACGAGTCCTGAAGAAGGTGTGAAGAACCTCCTCAAGGCCTTGGAGGTGTGGCAAGAGTCAGCAGAACTTCGAACCTATGATCAATTTGAGACAGCGTTCTACAAGATCACCCAAAAGAATGACGAGAGCGTCATCTCCTTCGTGAGCTGGCTGAATGTGGCCTTCACCGAGGTTGGCGAGGAGATAAATTTGAAGCAAGTGAAAGCATTCGTGCTTTTGAGGCAGAGCAACTTGCCACCCGAAGACAAACGTCGGGTGATTGCTATGGCTGATGGATACAACCCCAACAAAGTGGAAAATGCTATGCGAGCACTTGCTGCCAAAGTCCTAGGAGGAAATGAAGGTAACAAGGCCAAGATCTACCCGGTGAACCATGTGGATGATGAGGTCAAGGAGGCCTACTACATGCATGATGAAGAGATGGACGAGGACCAGGCCTTGTCTGTTCTTCTTGAAGAAGGTGATGAGTCAGCTCTCATAGTAGCTGACTTTGAGGATCAAGTTGTCCAAGTCTGCCAAGACTCTCCTGAGCTCTCCATGGCCTTCTCCGCCTACCAAGATGCCAGAGCCCGTTTGCGTGACAAAGCGAGAAGCAGAGGCTTTTGGCCACTGAAAACCTCTATGAAAGGAAAAGGGAAGAACAAAAAAGGAAAAGGCGTCTTCAGAAAGCGTCAGTCGTTGGCGGAGCGCATTGCTTCCAGCAATTGCCGCCAGTGCGGCGCCAAGGGCCACTGGAAGGATGAGTGCCCTGCCAGGAACCAGGTCCCTGAAAAATGAATGTGAGGGCTCGGGCGATTTAGGTCCCGATGGAACAGGCATCATCGACACTGGAGCCAGTAAGTCAGTGATCGGTGAAAACTTGTGAGTTCGCTGTTGCAATCCCTTCATGAAAATCATCGATCTCAAGTGAAATGGTATCCTTCTGAGACTGTCTTTCGTTTTGGTAACCATGGCATTCTTCGAAGTATTGGTGCTCTGTTTGTTCCTTTTGGAGACATGTGGATGAAAATTGAGGTCGTTAAGGGATCAACACCATTTCTTATATCCAATGCTTTCCTTCATTGTCATGCGCTTCATGCTGACCTGCTTGTTAGCCAGTCCTGCCTCAGGGTTCCGACATGGAAAAACGATGTTAAACTGAACCGGAATTCCAAGGGTTTGTTCATTGTCAAATTGTCGGAACTATTGGATGCAGCAGGGACACAGGTAGGTAATTCTTTGCAGGAGGAAGTGATCACACTATCTAGCAGTTTGCATCAAGGCGAAGGTAAGGTGAACAAACAAGCACTGCAGCAGCAGCCTTCGTTGGTGCTTCACGGCAGCGAGAATTTGAATACGGAAGCTGAAGCGGCTCAATCAAGGCCTTCAACCTGCTCAGTGTGCGCCAAGTTGTCTCCCAGAATCCCCGGCGCCCAGACTAGGAGTCAGTGGACTGGGAAGTGCTCTCTCGAACCATGTCGGATCGAGAGGGTCCCTCAAGCCCTCCACCAGTGGCAAGAAGAGTCCGAGATCCCGAGGCTGTGGAACCGATGAAGCTCTACATGGAAGAGACCACCAAGGAGGAGAAGATGACCCGGATGGCAATTCTACAGAGGGAAGTTGATCGGCTCCGAGCCGACTTGGAAAATGTGTAGATCAAGTGGATGCAAAAGTACCTGAAAAGACCTCAGCACTGCCTGACCAAACATGTCCTGAAAAGTTGTCACTATTGAAGTGGAACTGGCAAAGCTGAAGTCTATCTGGAAAAAGTCCAATGCCGGCATCAACCAACCATCTTGGGGACTGGACCTCTTGGAAGTTTATTGTTCTCCAGATTCAGAGATCACTCGGCAAGCTGTCCGTCTTGGTCTCAAAGTCAAGAGGTTCACTCGTCAAGATGGAGATCTTTCGACACCTAGAGGACCTATAGAAGTTTGGGTGGCCCCCGACTGCAAACACTGGGGAATTTTCAGCCGAAGAAACCTGGGCCGAAGCATCAGCAGCGCAAACAAGGTACCAACAGGTAGGGAAAATGAAAAAGTCCATTTGCGTTTGTGTAATGATGTCTATTGGTTTCAAATGGTAAACGGAGGTCATTTTCATCTGGAACAACCCCAAGGTTCTGAGGCTATCCTGCAGCCGGAAGTAAGGGATATCTATCATGGGACTCTTTGTACCACTTTTGATATGTGTGAGGTTGGGAAACTGTTGGCCCCAAAAGTGATGCAAAGAACCCGGGGAAATAATTACCTCCGAAAAAGGACAACGGTATACACTTCCTCCAAGGTCTTCCATGAAGCGTTTGATCACCGGTATTGTCCAGGAAACCACCAGCATGTTCCCATAGCTGGCAAAGTGTTCCATCTTGGAAAATGGATCTCAGTTTCAGAGTATGCTGCTCGATATTCTTCAGGTTTTGGTCGAAATGTTGCCCGGTATTTGTATTGTGGTGTTGCTCATGTTCCTTTGATGTGGGATGAGATGGAAGCCTCCCCTGAAGTAACCAAGGATTTTGTAGGAGAAGTCATATCTCAGAAACGAGATGCTGCAGCTCTCGTTCCGACGCCGGATAGTCATGGACCCGATTGGAAAAGGGATCGGCATGCATATAAACAGCCTCCAATTGGTCAGCATGGCTGTGCATCAAGTGAGTTTTGGGATGGAATCTTCAAAAATGCTGAAAAGGAAGTACCCAGGGTTGGAAAAATGATTTTGAGGATGGGGAGTTGGTTGATAGCATTCAAAGGGGCATTCCCGGTTTCAAAGTAAGAAGGGTAGAGTTCTGGCGGGGTACTGAACGGTTGATGATTCCAGAAAAGGGAACCGACCCCGAAATGATTCCACTGAGACTCACGGTGGTCAAAAATCGCAAGCGGGCGCGTCGGAAGTGCTCGGTCCGGCTGAGGAATGGTGCAACTTGACCAAAGGTCAACAAATTCGAAAGAGCCTGCCTGCCCGTATCAGCCTTACCATTTTTGTGTCAAAAGAAGAATTCGGGTCTCCCAAGGAAAATGTAGAGGGTATTCCTGCGGGTGATACTGGGGAGGTTGATGTTGAGATGGAGATTCAAGGACATGGGCCCCCAAAATGTGTGGCTAGGCATGGACCAGGGTTTCTCAACCTAAATGGTGAAGAGAGAAGCTAGTTCTTTTCGTCTTCATCACAACCTGGGACATCCGCTTCCCAACAAATTTGCAAACTTCTTGAAGAAGCGGCATGCGGATCCCAGCCTAGCCCAAGGGGCTCTGGATTTTCAATGTGACAGTTGCGCAGAATCTTCCAAGGGTTTTGACTCCAGTCGACCAGGAGTAATCCACGAAAATTTGGGATTTAATCAAGTTGCTGGGATGGACACTGCCACATGGACCAGCCAAGCGGGGAAGCAATTTCATTTTACCCATATTATTGACGAGGGGACTTTATTTCATGTTGGGGCTCCTGTAGATAGTGGGGATGCTGAGAGTCAAATCAAGATTTTTGAACGTATTTGGTTGCTCTGGGCTGGTCCACCTCAAAGTATCTATTTGAAATACCTCCGAAGTTTGGAAAGACAAAATGCAATCTTTGGACATTCATACCAAACTTACAGCCACGGATGCCCATTGGCAACTTGGAAGAGCAGAGATTCATGGAGCCATTGTCAAACGAATGTTGGATCGTATGGATCTGGAGAGTCCCATTAGAAATATGGATGGTTTTGAGGCTGCATTGACCCAGGCGTTTAATGCAAAGAATGGTCTGTCTAGGGTAAATGGGTATTCACCAGAACAAGCCGTGCTCGGTATCTCTAAGCGTCTTCCAGCGTCAATTGTTTCTAGCCAAGAACAGTATGACCATGGCAAATGACGAAGGGTCAGAAAGTGACCGTTTCAGAGAGCATCTGGCACGAAGATGCAGTGCTCGCAAAGCCTTTGTCGAAGCCGATAATTCATCCAGTTTGCGTCGAGCCTTGCTTCGGATGTCCAGACCTGTTCGGGGTCCTTTTGAGATTGGGGGTTGGGTGCTGTATTGGCGCCGAAAAGGGGCAAATCTCAGGAGGGCACGGGGACGTTGGTAGCGTCCTGCAAGTGTAGTTGCTGTAGAAGGAGCCCAAAATGTCTGGCTCAATCACTGTGGAAAACTGGTCAGGGCAAGTCCTGAACAATTGCGTCCGGCGAGTTTTCGGGGCGACACGTCGAAATCCCAAGCGTTCCCTAACTCCCTCAAAAATGGTGTCTTTATTGATTTGGATAGTGGGGAAATACTTGATGGGGATGAGAGTAGTGGGTATACCCGGTCATTGATGGAACCTGATGGAGAACTTTCGGTTGATGTTGATGGGGGTCATGAAGGGGATGAACATGGGATGGAAGAAAATGGGGAACAATTTAATGGTTGGAAGGTCCCAGTTCCTGCGTCACCGTTTGAGTCCGAGGAAGAACATGATATCCCTGAAGAAAACATTGGAGGAGATGGTGGGGGTGAGCAAGAAGGGGAAGATTTGTTGTTTGGTGATGATGTTGTTTGTAGTGTTGAAACTGGGGATGATGTCTGGGAAATAGATATTTCTGTGGACTCAAAAGAGGAATCTGCTTTGTTCAGTGCATCAAGTTCCGATGAGAGTGTGCTGCTGGTTTCCGATGCGAAGAAACGCAAGGTTGAGGTGCGGCTGAGTTCCCTAAGTAGCAATGATCAACTTAGAATGGCAGTTGCCAAACACGAAATCGGAGCATGGCTCAAACACTCCACAGTTCGCCAAGTGGCGAGGGGGAAAATCCCTGATGATGCCATAATGCGATGTAGATGGATTCTGACCTGGAAAGCTGCCTCACCAAGTGACCATCCTGATGATGTTAGAGATGGAAAGAAGGGGAAGGCAAGGTTGGTTGTTGTTGGTTTTGAGGACCCTGGTGTTGGTGTTGTGCAAAATGATTCTCCTACCTTAACAAAGATTGTCGACAAATGGTGGTTCAACAAGTGAGCAGCAGGGGGTGGGATCTTGTATCCTTTGACATCTCTACAGCGTTCCTACATGGGGATGGGGATGGTCGTCTTTTAGGGATACATCCTCCACCGGAATTGGCTGAGTCCCTAGGCATGAAAGAGGGTGATCAATGTGAGCTGGTAGGCGGGGCATATGCCCGTGTTGATGCACCATACTTGTGGTTTCGCACGTCTCGCAATACCTTGAAAGCTGAGGGATTCCGCCAATCTCCACAAGATCCCTGTGTGTTTACCTTGGTGTCTGAAGACAAAAAGGGTCATCTACAAGTACATGGATCACTTGGAATCCATGTAGATGATGGCATCGGCGGAGGAGACTAGAAGATCTATGAAGCAATTGAGCGTATCCGGACCAAGGTTGCGTTTGGCTCTTTTGAAGAGGGTGCTTTCAACTTCACGGGGATAGGGTTTCGTCAATGGGATGACAAAAGTGTGGAGTATGATCAAATTGAATACGTCGACAAGAAATCCCCCATTGAAATTAAGAAGTGTCGAAGGTCCCAAGTAAATAGTCGTTTGAACCCAGAAGAGGTCACCCAGCTGCGTAGCCTTGTTGGGGCTCTTCAGTACGCAGCGGTCCATACGCGTCCGGACATCGCCGCAAAAGTCGGTGAACTACAAGCCAGTGTCCCTCGCGCCACTGTGGAAAATTTGATTTTGGCAAACCGACTCCTTCATGAAGCCAAGAGCAATCCAGTGACTTTGATGACTGTTCCTATCAGTGTTGATCGTCTGTCTTTTTGTGCTTTTTCTGACTTCTTTTCTATCTGGTAAGGAAAAGTTTGCTCACCAAGGACGTTTGGTTTTTGCAATGACTCCTGAACTGTTGAAGAACAAGAAATCAGAGGTGGCTCCGGTGGCTTGGGTTTCAAAGAAAATACATAGAGTGACTCGCAGCACGTTAGGTGCTGAAGCAATAGCACTGAGTGGAGCGGTGGACCGACTCCTGTGGATTAGGTTGCTCTGGGAATGGATTAATAATCCAGCAATAGATTGGGGGTCTCCCGAAGAGGCTCTACAGAAAGCAAGGAAGGCCGCATTGGTGACTGATTGCAAAAGCGCTTCTGACATCCTGACCAGAGCAGCAATCCCGCAGTGTGAAGAACACAGGACGACCGTCGAGCGTCTCTTAAATTCCAGGCCAATTGCATGGTACGATGGGTGACGTCGAATGCCCAATTAGCCGATTGTTTGACAAAAAGCACGGATGCTTCAGCTCTCCGTCAATGTCTACGCTCTGGAAGGTATTCGTTGTTTGATGAGGGTAGAATCCTTCAACAGAGGTCTGACAAGAAACAAAGGCTGAAATGGGCAAAAGAAGTCACAGCATCACCAGTTTTGTTGTCTAGTTCTGACTGTCAGGACTTTTGGGAAACTGACTCCAAAGGTCAGGTCATCCGAGTACACAGAACTCCCCGAAATAAGTTGTTTTCTCCCATTGGGGTTCAGGACTGTCCTGTTGATTTGCGGTTGTTGAATTTGGAGAGAGTGACGGAGGGCCGTACAACTACTGGGGAAGGATCTGTGAAAAGGATTTTTGGCCTGGCACACGTGGTCACTTTAACCTTGGCTGCATGTGGAAGAACAAGTTTCAGAATTCGGGGAGTGTGAAACTTCCACAGTTTGTGCCCACACTTACATTCAGGTCTTCCAATCAACTGCCAGGGAAACGACTGCATTCATTCCCCCGCCTGGCTTAAGGGGTGGGTTGCGGCGCGGCATGAGCCTTTTGGAGGTGGCGGCAAAAGAGGCCTTTTGCTGCAGGTGGCTACTTGGTGTTTGGAAGCGGGGCTGCTTTAACAATATGTATGTATGTATATATATATATGTATAATATATATATATAATATATATATATATATGTAGATAGATAGATAGATAGATAGATGGATAGATAGATAGATAGATAGATAGATACATACATATATATATATATATATATTTGAATGTACATATACTAATTTGCTGGAAATCATTCAGCCAGATTTTAGGGTTCCAACGCCCTCATTTTTGTTCTTGTACCATTGTTAACCAAACGCGGTGTACATGGAGTCATTCAAGAGCCTCCACAATCTTTGACTTGGCAATGCAGTTCCTTGTCACCTGTTGATAGAGTGATGGAATGGTGACAATTGACCGAGGATTAGTTAATTCACCCCAGTAGATTCTATGATCTTAGCAAAGCCGTTTTTGGTTCAATGTACTTCTTAATTGTGGTTCACTGGGGCACCTTGAGTCACAATATTTATTTCTGTAAGTATGCATGTATGGTAAATGTAATGTAATGTAATGTAATGTAAGGTTATGTAATGTCAAGTCATGTCGTGTGGTCTGATGTTATGGTATGTATCTAAAGTCATGTAATGTAACATAATGTCATTTACGGTAATTGAATGTAATGTAATGTAATGGAATGTAATGGAATGGAATGTAATGGAATGGAATGTAATGGAATGGAATGTAATGGAATGGAATGTAATGCAATGTAATGTAGTGTAGTGTATGGACTGTATGCAATGTATGTGCAATGTATGTAATGTATGCGATGCAAGGGATGGATGTAAGGCCTGTAGCAATGTAATGTATGGCATGAATGTATGGAATGTATGGAATGTAGGGAATGTATGTAATCACGAAAGGTAGCTCCAGTGGGGGCTACCTTGAGTTTTACTTTACGAAGTAAAGGGGAGGGTGGCCAGCCCTGTTGCCTGATTATTCAGGAGGTTGCTGTTCATTTTAGGACCCCCCACCCCACATGAACCCATTTACAGGGGTTTTGTGACTTTGGCATGGAAAAAAAATACTTCTTGCAACATGATGAAAGCGTAAATGCAAGTGTTTCTGCTAGGTGCTGTCCAAATAACACTGTAAATACCGTACCGAGGGCAAAACACTTCGTAAATACGTGATTTTTGGCCTGCAAGGCACCAAAACCATCCCGAAGGCCTCCAAAAATTGGCCAAACATTGCAACACTGACGCCTCTTGGGGCCCTGTGCGCATCATCGCCATCATCAACAACAGCAACGACAGCAAGCATTCGAGCTTTGATTTGTTTGTTTCATTTTTTTTTTGAGATGTTGGCGTGGCGACGCATTTTACACAGAGAGGCTTCTACAAACAGACGACGTTACGCACAGCAGCCTTTACACAGAGCAGCTTTTCTGCGCACATGCTCTTACACAGAGAGGTTTGTGCAGAGAGAAGCCTTTACACACAGACGCCTCTACACACAGAGGCTTTCACGCAAAGAAGCTTTTACACATAGAAACTTTTACACACCCATGCTTTGCACAAAGATGCTCTTGCACAGCGCAGCATCTACGCACAGATGCCTTTACACACAGCCTCTTTTACACACAGACGCTTGCTTTCACACGCAGAAGCTTTTACACGGAGAAACCTTTACACAGAACATCTTTCACAAAAAGAAGTTTTCCTCCCTCTAGCAAAAAACAGGCAAACAGGTATTTGAGATTGGTTTTATTCGTTTCCTGTCGTTTCCTTCCCGGATAATGAATGCTAATTGATGACACTGGGATATCCACGTATCTTTGTTTGTCCTTTGGATTCCCTTTCAGAATTCTATAAATGGCATGACGCCCATGCTAGGCCCTCTTCTACAGACAGACGACGTTACGCACATCAGCCTTTACACAGAGCAGCTTTTATGCGCACATGCTCTTACACAGAGAGGTTTGTGCACAGAGAAGCTTTTACACACAGCATGGGAAAAGCGCACTCTTCGGCCGAACCTGCACTGTTGCTGTGTGAACTCCTGTCCGTTTTTTTGCTTCCTCTTCCTGATCACCTACCTTTCGTGTTCCCCTTCCCAAGTTTAACGCAATGAAATGCAAGGTCAGGTAATATGATGCAATCCAATGCAATGCAGTGCAGTGCAGTGTAGTGTAGTGTAATGTAGTGTAATGTATGTAATGTCATGCAATGTATGACATGATTGAATTACATGTGTACATTATAGTATTTAATACATAAGTATATATGGTATTCAGTACAATTACATACATTTATATATAGTATAGTTGTAATGTAATTTTAGTGTATGTGTATATATATATATACACGTACGTATTTATAGCATTTTTACTTGCATATGTATTTCTACAGTGCATATCTGTATATATATATATACACATTCACATGTTGTTTCTTTTTTGACAGAAGTGATCCGCTTTGTCTTTCTGGGAGGGACCTCTGATTGTTGAGAACAGTGCCCCAATTGATCCTGTTCTCGCGTGAATAGTTGCTGGGAGTGTTATTCTCAGCAAATTGGGGATAAGAATGTTTTGGAACCCCAGCCCTGGATCACGGCTTAATCATTCGAAGTCTCACTGGTTGGGGGGCCCGCCTGCTGGCCCCAAGGCGCACTATTGATCAAAAATTAACATAAAGTCATTAGTAGAACCGCATGAGTCTCCAGTCCATTGCTCCAGTTTTGACGTCTTGCCTTCAGTACAGGAATTTTGCCGCGGCTGCATCACCACCTCGGCTTGTCGGAACAACTCTCTGAAGCAGCAGGAATGAGTGGTGCTGCCCTGGCAAAAGGACCTTGTCCTTTCTAGATCTATGGATCATTGCTTAAGGCCGGTTGAATCCATACAGGTCGATGGATATTCCAATAAGATCCAGTGAAATTGTTGATTCAGCCAGCATCATCCAGCCATTTTGGAAGTACTGTGGAGATTCACAACTTGTGTGGGAAATCCACCCCCACGTCTTGCGATGAACTGTTCTGCATCAATAATGCGCACACACTTGATAGACCGCAAGTCGTCGATGGTTTGATTGATTATATACTCGATTGAATTATAGGAAAATCCCATGAAGGCCTTGTTTCGTCGTAAAACAACATGGGTGTTTTTTTGCTTATTCACCTTGCCATGATACAGGGGTCATGTTGAAAACTGGTGCATCTCGAATCAAAAATGGAAACTTGATCATTCAAAGCAGGCACGTGGATTCTGCATCCAGAATCCATATCAGTCACTTGTAACAGCCTGCAGTCCCCCTGTTTTGAAAATTGAAAGCAAAAATCAGCCTTTAGAAACAGGATGAAACAGGGATTGACTCACAGACGAAGGCCGTATGTTGCCGGAAAAATCGAAGCCGTCAGATTCTTTTAGACTTCACAAGCTGCCGATTGCTTGGGCTATGTCTATACCGGAGAATAACCTTGCTGTACATATAGAACTGCAAGAATAACTGATTGCGGGAATGAATGTGTTCGCATCAGGTGAGCACGGCTTTTGAAGCCACTCAACCGCAGGTGAAGAGACCCAGCAGAGGCAACATAACAAATTTGTTGTTGACTGGGACACAGAAACCTAATAGTTCTTTCCGCCACTGACGCATCAAAGCCCAGGAGCATAGAGTTGCCGACGGGCTCTAGCTCGATTGGTGTCCCTGAAAGCCTGGATCAGAATAATTTGCCCTTGGTTGTGATAGAATGACAGAGTCAAACACGGTAAAACGGTTGTTCACATAACGGATGCACGCGAAATTCGTGATCTCTGACGGAAAAACGTCTGAAAGCAATTTTGCCAAGCCCGTTCCACCATGGTAAATGCAAGGTTGGAGATGATTGGGCTGATTTGGCTTCCAATACCTGCTCCTCGTATTTAATACCAATGATTCTAGGCATTGAAATAGTGAAGATGTCGTCGACTTTTACGGACCTGGCGTTGCAGGCTGATTTTCTACAAGTACCTGCAAACGTAGATTGCACCGGGTCCCCCGTTGCTGACAGATTCACCGAAATCGAGGGGTCTCCTGTGTGACGCTTTTTCCATGCTATAATCAAATCATGAACTGCGTCCAAAAGTCGGAACAGAATTGAAAAATGCGATTAAGCCATATTAAGTCATCATTCAAAAATTCTAAATGAACGTCCTTGGTAAGTTGACTAAAGCAGAGTGGATAGCGTTCCAAATTTGAGGAACGCTCAGTTGTCCAAGTTGTTGTGGCGATATTTCACGGAGCATCGACTCTAACCAACAAGACACCGCTTTCAACAGCGTGGATTGGCAGCTCTGAAAGTAGCGAATCAGTGCACGGCCTTTCTTCAAATCCTTTTTCCGTTTCAGAAACACAAATCCATAGCTTTCTTCCGAAAACCCCATGGATAGGGGTGCGCTAGGTATGATGGAAAAGCCCGTTGAATTTGAGGTTGCGGCTGCTCAGTCAGGAGAAATTTGAAGTTGTTCAAAAAGGATAGGATCACGCCAAGTGTTGAGGGCGAATTGAAAATATAGTTAGGCAGAATAATATCACACAATTATTTCATGATCACCATGACTGTCACACAATCCCTTGGGAGCCGCTGCAACGCATGTTGGACAGCATGACAAGAAAACCTGGGGCGATTGTCCATGGCATCCAAATGGAGTTTCCATTTCGTGGTGAGCTTTTGCATGAAGTTGAAGACCAAGTCACAAGGTAAACCGCAACCATTGTATAACTGCTTTGAATATGGTTTAAAGTATATTGTGTACCAGACAGAAAATACGTAGAGTTGGGCATTGGTCGGCGTTGGTAAAAATGTGCAATTTTGTGGCAAATTGACATCGTCCAAAATCTGACTGCATAGTGTCCTGACGGTTGTGAACATTTCACAGTAGTGGATTGCAGGCATTACAGCAGCATGGAAGATTTTGAGGTTGGGAAGTCCTCAGTGTACGTTCCAATTCTTGATGGTTGTGAAGAATGCTACTCAGTTTTGGAAACCCTTGTTCACGAAGGCGATGAGTCGATGAGTCGGCAAAAGAGCGGAATCGCAACATCTTCGTGTTTCAAAATTATTTGACAAATACATTTTTCAAAAATCGTACGAAATTCTTCGTGTGCCAGACCTGGAATTGTCAAAGGTAAACAGGTTTTCGGAACAATGGCATTGCGAAGCAATGAGCCTGTTCCAATCAAATAGGTTTTCGGAACAGTGGCATTGCAAAGAAATAATAAAGCTTTTACAATGAACATCTTCAATCCGGATCTGCTGGGATCCTCCAGTGCGCCGCCAATCTGTACAGTGCGCAAGCTTCCAGGGCATGAAATTCTCCAGAACGAATTCTCTTGCACACTTCAAAGCTGGTTTTGGCAAACAAACTAAGTTGATACAAAATTGTCCAAGCTTGTTCTTGAAAGGAATGGGGTGACGGGATCGATTCGACAGAAAACAAAAGTCGTCGGACCCTTTGAAGTAGCCTTGGACTCAGTTTGACAGTGCGCTGACGATTTTTCCGAAACTGCATCAGCCAACCTTCCGATTTTAAGATGAGAGGATTAAAAATGAAGGGGTGATTCAACGTAGGTTGCCAGGAACTAATTAGCACATGTCCTCGCATCCAGGCACTCTCGTACGCTGTGCATGCTTGCAAAACAATACACATTTACGAATCAAAATCAGTCCTGGAGCCCCAGTATCGGATTGACAGTTCAACATGAACTGCTTGATTTTGAACTTGCTTTAATTTCGCAAACCTGTTAAATTCACGTTTTGCGGCTGATATGGCAGTAGAACCAACATAAACATGAACGGACTCTGAATACCACCGCCGTTTCAGGTCGGGTGGGTGCAACGGCATCCTGACGTATACCACGCATTGTGATTGGAAAAAGCTGAGAAGTATACATGTGTGGTGAGATGCCCAAATTCTTCGAACGGTTTCTCGATTTTGTGTGGCCAATGTGAGAGCAGGGCAACGCGCCAACAAAAGAACACGCAAAACACTCAAACTCCACATGGCAGGCGCTTTCGACATGAAGGGAACATAATGTACAAACTGAATCAATGCTGTGCGTAGAGTGTCCATAAAAGAAAACAAAACTTCGACATCCATTGTTTTGTGGTCGCGAACCACTTAAGCTGTCAAACTGGCACCAATGGCAACAATTTGGTGCAGTGTGGACGGTGTCATTTTCAATGACATGTCCATGAGTAACCAATATTGAATGGCTGCCTGCTGAAGATCTATTTTTGTAGCACCGGAGTCAGACCGGAGTCATTCAAAACTTGTCGTGGTAGCAGCCGGCTATCCACCAGGTTTGTACTGCTTCAGAACAGGAGAAGTGGCATTCAAAATTTCCGACGCAGATACCAAATCAGGATCCCTATGTGTCAAACCATCATCATTCACACCTGTCTCATCGGAATTTTTGGCGCCTTTGGCAGCCTCAGCCGCTTCGACCTGAGAAGAATCAAGTGGGGAAAACATCGATGGCAGCGTCTTTTGTCTTGATCCTTCCCCCCTACGTGCCTTCCTTTTTGGCGTGCTGGCCAAAAGGTGATTCCTGTTTTTTCGATTCCGTGCCAAGTAATTCTTGACTTTCATGGGAGTTCGAAATTCTTGCGGCAGCTAGCTGATCCTGCCCAGCTTTCAGCTGTGCTTCCAAAGTCTGTACATGCCGGAGGGGACCTTTGGGTTTTTGTGGCTCCAAGGCTTTCAGCTTCTTGACCAGTTCTGGAACCAACGGAGCAATAAATTCAACCGGTTGATCATTTTTGGATGGTACCGATGTCACAGAGGTGGTGGTTCGATGCACATGTTCAGCAATGCTGTCGATGTCCACGGGATCCTCTCGCATGCTTTTCAACAGTTGCGCCGTAAACACTGACTCGTGTGCAAACCAAGCCAACAAACCTACCTGCACTCAAACGACGAAGACTAAATTCTTGAAGTCCACAACGGCGAAGTTGATACACTGGAAGTCCTAGTGGATCTAGTCATCTAGTCCATGAATGCCCTTCTACCATACGAAGACCATTGCGACCATAAGGAATGCTGGCAGCCTTTCCATGATGACCACATATTGGCCATGTTGGTGGATGGATACTTTGAGCAAATGCCGCAAAACTGAAAATTAGCGCATCTGAACATAGCACATGAGAAAACAGACCAAACCAGCAAACAATCACAACCAAAGGAAGTCGAAGCAAAAAGTTCCAAAATTAACAACGATACGCAAAGCCATTTTGTGGCCCGGACTGGCTCCACAGGTCGAGTGGCATTGCACTTCGACGCGATTGCGTTGATACAACGTGCTTCCGTGGAACAGATGCTCGGTTTTGCACACCAATGGTGACAAATTGCTCCATGTCTGCTATGTTCGATGCCTGGAGTTTCACCGCTTTCCTTAAAGTTCTTTGCGTCACCCCATCCTAGACACATCACGAGACTGCGAGCAATATTCCTGCTTGCTTGCCAGCATGAATTCAAGACTCTGGCAGTTTCCCATCTACCATGCTGAGAATCATAGGATTTTCGATATCCTAATGCCAAAAAAATGAACATGAATCAGCTTGATGTAGTTTGAAGGGTTGAAGCTTAGCTTCAGTTAAAATCCCTCGGAGTCCTCCTGGTGAGGTTGCGTGGAATATTTGCACGTGCTGAACAGCGTCATACCATCTGCTCGAAGCATGCTCTTCGTTGCGCTACACTCAAAGTGCAAGCCGCATACTTCAGCTTCTCTGTAGACATCAGGTGGCGCGGATCTTGATGTTGCCGAAGCCAAGCTCGAAGATCAGCTCCTTGTGTGGTGATAGCACGTTCAGGTCTTGGTGGTACAGGAAATGCTGAGTATGGTGACCAGACTCTGCTGAGTGTGTGTTATGCCACAAACCTGGGCGATTTGGGTTTGACCTGTATGATGTCAGTTGGAAATTGTTATCCTGCTTGACCCGTGGCAAAGCTGAGTGAAGAAGCGAATGGTCGAGAGGATGGTGTAGAAGGTCTGGGTGGTGGTGGTGGTGGTTTTGAAGATGGTGCTGAAAGTCTTGGTGGGACCGGTGATGCATGAAGCACTGGGGGAGGTGGTCTGCGCGGGCCAGGAATTGTCGGAGTATGCGAAACAACTGGTACGGTGCATCGTGAGGACCTACTAGTAGTGTAATGGCTTGAGGTCTTGCTGGTGGGACTTCTGGACCTGCTTTCCCTCTGCTGGGTTCACAGTTGCCGGCTATGAAATAGATCTGGTATGACATGGCGCGGGGGTGAAACACGAAAGGAGTGATTGCCAAGCCTTAAATTTATACGACGTGAAAAAGCCGACAGACCCTATTGATGCCCATAATTCCATTGTTTTTTCTCCTTACAGGTGGTTCAATCAAAGGCCAGAACAGGCAATCAATTCACCTGGACAGTTCATGGGTGAAAGGCGCCCAAAATATTTAAAATGCAACATGGGGATTTTCAAGTTATTTCCAAGGGATTGGGTGTTGCGCCTAATCCCAAACCTAAGGATATTTTCCCAGGAAAGTTGCTTCTGAAACACAGAAGATGAGAACAACTTTCCCTGTAACTGGAGCTTGACAGGAGCAGACAACTTACGGAAAGAGCATCAGAACCTGCGAGCATGTCAGCCAACTGGTGAACTTCAATAGCCTGGTAAAACCAGGATCACGGCCAGACCATGACGGAACCGCTGCCGAAAACACACTTGACAGACCGCAAGTCGTCGATGGTTTGATTGATTATTCGGTTGAGTTGTAGGAAAATCCCATGAAGGCCTTGTTTCGTCGTAAAACAACATGGGTGGTTTTTGGCTTGGCCACCTTGCCAAGGATACAGGGTTGATGTTGAAAACCGGTGCATCTCGAATCAAGAAAGTGACACTTTTTAATTCAAAACAGGTACGTGGATTCTGTGTCCAGAATCCATATCAGTGACTTGTAACAGCCTCTTCGTTGGACTGCGACTGTTACAAGTCAGGCAGCCCCCCTGTTTGGAAATTGAAAAGCCATCAGAAACCGGGATTCACTCACACACACACACGCACCGTGGGTTTGCGTCAGACATGTTACCCTTGGGAACTACAGGCGAACTGACAGTTTTTCATGCTCAACCATACAATTAAGGTGCCTAGTGGCTGGTCCCATCTTCACATGCTAGAGGGCGATTTGATCGCAATTTACTAGTCCAAAGGTCGTTTGACCAAATGACCTTGCCGGGCACACTATGACCATGAAGGTGACCAAGCTGCCCTCTAGGATGTCTTTATCTACATCATTGATACCGGAATCATAGGATCTAGGCATAATTTGCGAACCGACCAAAGATGGTCAATCAAGGAAGACTACCCGAAAATAGGTTTCAAGTCGTGGAGAATTATGACACATGGGTTAGCAAATGTTCCACTAACTGTGGTTTCAACGCCAAAAAACACATGAAACAGATGGTGGTTGGAATCGTGGTTGGAGATGATTCAACCCCAATGAACTATATGTTCCAAGTGACATCCGGCCGGCTAACTTGTTATGATCCACTGTAGATCAAGGAGCGGAAGTTTAAATCAGCAATAATTATTGCCAGTTTGAAAGTGATCATTCATAGTGGCGGCACGTGGCGGCCCTTGCTTTCGCATCGTGCTGTGCAATGGAGAAAAAGGATACCAAACCCACGAAACTGGCACAATCTGGGACAGTTGTTTCAGTATGTTCCGTTTTTTAAGCGTTTTCTCGCTTTTTCCCACGGTCGAACGTCCAGGGTCTTTGGGACGCAGTATTTGGGCATATTTTTCTGGATTTTTCCCGAATGCGTACCGAAGGGTCCTTGTTTGTACGTGCCAAAGGTTTCCAGGAGATGATTTGCATTTTTCGTGGCAGTGCTGCGTTGCTTGGTTTTTTGTGAGTCTGATTGGCGGTGCTGCGTCAAGCAGTGACACCTTGCAAAAATCCTGGCAGACGTGGTGCATGGTGAGAGTGCCATTCCTCGTACACTCTGTATTCCTACACATTTTGCAGTCCACAAAACACATTCCAGACTCTGCACTTATAACTAGTCCAAGAGACATGTGAAGGGGGGTTCTAGTCTACTAGGAGGATGCTTTTTTGACGGCGATGATGATGACGATGTCGACGATGACGACGATGACGACGATGACGACGGTGACAACGACGGTGACGACGGAAGTGACACCTTCGTTGACGGTGGCGACGACGATGACGACGGTGGCGACGACGACGACGACGGCCTAGTTTTACCTGCTGTCATTGTCGGCGTCGCCGTCGTCACATCCTCGTCGCTATCGTCTGCATCGTTGTCACATCGTCATCGCCGTCGCCGCCGTCGTCGCCACCGTCGTCTGGGTTGTTTTGGTCGCCGTCACCCCCAGACACTACTGACTAACAGATGTCTTTTGGAACTAAATAACTCTACCCTCCAGACTCTACACTCCACTGTTACACACACTGTGCACTAGATGATAAAGCTACGTCTGAAAGATTTGCGTGTGAAAGAGTTGCTTGGATGTGTGTGTGTGTGGAACATCTGAAAAGATGTAAAACTTCCTTTGGCTCGATGATGGTTGATGTTCGTGATTTTTAGTTTTTGAATCATACTTGCAGGGGGCACCTGGAGCATGGATAGGTCAGGTGCCAACGAAGACACCTACCCATTGCTTGTGATATCACGGCTGATCACCGTGACGTACCTGCCAATTTTCATTTTCGTCAATGGCGACCGGCTAAGCCTAGTACCGGCATGTCGTTTGTTTCCAATTTCCATTTTGGATTTTGCTGCATCAAAACCTTCCTCAGAACTTCGGTGTAAACAGGTTTCAATCCACTGTACGGTTTTCGCAATCTGATTTACTGCTGACTTCGTCAGATGGAACAGTTGCTTGTTGCAAGGACAAAGAAAGAATTCTTCTACACTGGTTTTCTCTCCAAGTCATCCAATCTTCCTGTCAGACTTTAGGGGATTGTTTGTGCACGCCCGATGCACTCCACAACAGTAATTCGATAAGATATTTCTGAGCAAGTGTGTCATTCCTGCTGTTTACGTCAAGTTGGCAGGAACCCTTCGGGGAAAGCCTTTCCAGGCTAACAATTGACAGTAAAACGATGTCTGAATTTACACTTTTGAATTAGTAATTCGTTTAAGTAAAGTGAACAGCCAGCCTTTTTTCTGGTCTCACCGGTCGATGTCGATGTGTGTTGAAACAGTTTCCCGCTGTCTCTGGGATCACCTTTTTTGATGGAGAACAGTTGCATAGCCTGACGCCACGATAACACTCGTCCTTTTGCTTCAAGAGACTGACCGCAGCCTTTTCACATGCAATTTCAGGCAACAGGACATGCTTTCCAGGTGTGGTCTTCTTCCTTTTGGTTACGTTGGTGAGGTTGAAATTGTGCACTTAATTCAGGGGTTGAACACGTCAGCTGTCCAGAGGGGTATGACTTGAAAGCAGAGGGCCTCGAGCCTTATCACGAATACTGCATGCGTTGTGGATGCATCCAATGTTATTGTTTTAACTTTATAGTGATCGTCTGACAGTGCTGCCAGACCTGTTAAATCTTTTGGCCATGTTTCCTGGTCGGTGGCCAAACTTTTCGGAGAACATGTGGAACTGTGGCTGGTCAACGCCTACCTTTACTCCACCTCAACCTGCTGCACAATTTGGTCAATTTTGTGGAGGTGATCTGATGAACCAACAGTCTCAAGCTCAGTCACAAGCTCAGACTCAAGCTCAGTTGGCTCAGTTAAGGGACCAAAATGCACTACTGCATCAACAGTTGAATTCCCAAGCTCAGACCCATATTCAGCAACTCCAGCAGCTTCTCCCATTCCATCAGACTTCCCAACCAACCGCATCTCATCAGACTCCTCCATCAGTACCTGAGCCACCAACGGTGCCACCAGTCCAGTCTCCTCCTGTTCCAACTCCATCTCAACCCGCTCCACAAGAGCCACACACCACTTTCAATCCAGAAGAGATGATGCAACAGATGCGCCACACAGTGGAATCCGGCATGCAGGCGTTTATGGAAATGACCAAAGAAAGGTCTAAGAGTCCTCATCCAAGTGTGGTACAACTTCCACCAGCGACTCCAGTCGCAGAGTCTCCACCCGTTGTCCCGTTGCCACCACTTCCACGGCTTCATCGCCGTTCCAGGTCACGGTCAAAACACATTCCGACTCAAGTGGACAAACGTCCCATTTCGATCCCGAGAAGTCCAAAACGTCACAGACGGGATAGCCGTTCCTGCTACCATCGTCAACGTTCCCGCTCACGTGATGACTCCATGTCTCCATGCCGTCCCCAGTCGGTCACTCTTCGTTCAAACTCCCCACGTCATCGTGAAGACCTACATCAACGTGATGAACATCGACGTCGTGACGATTATACTTATTCATCCACTACACAGCAACCTCCATCTTGGCATGACCATCACTACGAACAACCTTCAATTTCCGACAAGTCGGACTACCATGCCTATACTCCACCTACCCTGACTACGGCTCCACCAAAAAGTGGAAGTCTTGGCAGTCTTGGAAAGACTAGTCCAAGTCTCAATATTACACGCATCCCTCCGGATGGATCGACTATTCCAAGCCACACTACAAACATCAATCTTATGATGAACCGCCTTCCAAGTATCCTTCAAAGCCTTTGACGGCATACTCGCTGGAACAGCACTCCCACAACCAGGGCAATCATCCCAATCGCTCTGGTTCCGCTCAGTCCCGAGCTTCCACTCTTCCACCTGGCCATATTGCCATCAACCTTCAAGAAGGTTCCAAAGAGGAATGGGCTCGCCAAGTCAGACATGCTCTCACCCATCCTGATCGGATGAGAGCGGCAAATGAACTTGATGCAAAGGAGCTTCCACAACCATCCACGAGTATTGTCCAAGAGCATTTTGATGAAGCGATGGATGAATTGACCAACGTGGATCCGAGAATCCCCACAGACATTGGCAGAAAGGCCATACATTTATTGTCGAGTACAGGCATCCTGACAGATTTTGATATGTCCGCATGCTATGTTCGAGAACTTCCACAAACAGGCATGCTGGCCTTGGTCATGCCGCTGCCAGAAATGAGCCGGTTTCAAATGCCCCCACCCTTTGGCGGCCAAACCCTCGTCACATGGGCACTTGGCCATGGTACGACCCTCAGTACCGCACAGTTGATCCTTATGGAGGGCAAGATTCGACCAGCAAACTGGGCTTATCACAAAAATCCACAGAGATGCCACATGCCCACCTTTGGAGCATTCTACATAGGCCGACAGATTGCCAATGCTGACAAGAACTTCCCATCATGGGCAGAACAAGAACTGCTCGATTCTATGGAAAAGAAAGGAAAAGGCCAGCAAGAGATCACCATTGGGGCGATCTATAGAGGATCAGTGGAACATCTTTCACTGCGCGGTGGAGGGAACGAGAAATGTCAGCTCAATGTAGCTAAAAAGGGAATCGTCACCACTCCTGAGAAGTACACGATTGCTCACAGCTACCACGTGGGGCTGAAGTTCATCGCGATCAAATGGTCAGACCTCAAGGATGATGACAAACTGGCACGGCGCCCTATTGAACTAAGGGACACCGACTCTGAGGACAATGTCAACTATCGAGCCAACGAGGAACGGCATGCAGCCAAACATAAACGTTGAGCACTTACGACAGCACTCTCAGATCGTGTATCTTTAGCTTTCTTGTCCTAAACAGGATCGTGACTTCTTTTCTAGGGATTTCCTGGACAAACGCATTGGCAAAATTGCTTGATTGCAACTGCTGACCTGCCCATTTAACTTGTGTTTCACTCTTGTGAACTTTTCTTTTCATTAGGTTTGTTTCGTGGCTTTGATGCACATACCAACTTTGCTTGAAAGGGTCCATGCACCCTAAATGTGATGTTCCATTTCATTTCATCCTGTCAATCGTTGCAACCACCGCAGCCTTTTTGATCCATCAGTAATTTTGAATTGCCCACGCCACCATGGCAGAGTCTGATCGATCCCGCTCACCAGCACCTGGTCGAAATCGAGCTGAACCTGAGCCTTCTCGCCCTCCTGTACGGCAAGATCTTCCGTTCTTTCCTCGATGGTGTGGTCCTATGCAATCAGCGATCTGGCACTCTCAACAGATGTTGCGACCTCAGTCCAGACCTCAGTTCCAGCCTCAGTTCAATATGCGCCAGCCGGGACCTTATATGATGACTACATCAACTGATCCATCAGCTTCGATGCCCACATGGCCAAATCCAAGACTTCAACCAACCAATCCAAGATTTCCACCTGCACCTCCTTCATCACCACCACCAACACTTGCTTATCTACGTCAATCCAGATCAGTCACTCCACCATGTTCACCTACGATTCCATGTGCCCCTACTCAACTGGCTTCGCCCAGCACTCCATCAATCCCGTCGTCACAACCTCGCCACTCCGGCACACCATTCTCCAAGTCACCAGGGGGACAGACAACCACTGATGAAGGTCGTACATATGGCTTCGATCTTAATCCTCACTGGCAAGAAGATCAAGACCATTACGACAATCAGAAGATCAACGGTTTGACCTTCCCTCGAAGTATTCGACCTTCAGCTTTTACACAAAAGCTCGACATCGAGGGATGCGATCCACTGAAGCTTCCGGTAGTGGCCTTACTATATCAGCAGGCCAACAATTTCTGGCTTCGGAAGTTGGCTCATGGGCGTGAATTGTACCTGATTCCTACGGGGGACATCGCAGCTGTGGTATTTATGACGGAGCTATTGACCCAATTACGGAACAAAGGGGTGGATCTTGACAAGGTGTCATCTTGCAAAGCCAGACAGGATGGAAAGTTGCTGGACAAGACCAACAACACCAAGTACGCTGCTCAACAGATCGCAGACCTGATCCACACTTGGGTTCCTACCCGGATGGCAGACCCTGACACTCAACAAGAACTGACTCAACTCCGGATCAACTTGCCCAGCTGCGACAACAACTCGGGGAAACCCCAGGCGACTCCTCATCTCCGGGCACCACTGGCCCTCCAGCATCCAGCCCTGCTGCTACACCTATCCAAGCTGCTCTTCTTCGAAGCTCTCAACAACCAGCTCCTCCTGCACCACCGGGCTTTGATCCTTCATCCCTCCTTGTCGGCACCACCAGTGCCAATCCGTGGCTCACTCAAAACATGCCACCCACCCTTGCAGTCAGAGCCTTCAACAAGTGGTTGAAAGAACTCGCACTTTCAGATGCAAAACGCAAAGTGCTCACCGACAATATTGCCAAGACGGAGGAATGGTGGGCCAAGCAACCAGCTGATGCGCTTGAGACTGTGGAACGCGTGGCAGTCATGATGGGAATCCCAGTCAACCTCATGGGAAAAAACTATGATGCGTTGAACCTCCTCCGGGCTATGACAGCAGGCATCAGCCTTACCAATTGACTAGCTCCGCTACTGCGTCGGAAACTCAAGCACAAGGTGCTTCAATCCCATTTGCAAATTCTCCATTCGATGATTCTCATTCTTTACATTTTGACTCCCTTCACCATGACTTACAGCATCCATTTATTTCAAGGATTCCGCATCATTCAAACTCGAATGATGCTCCTGACAATTCTTCATGGTCACCGACCTAATCCCAAGCTGAAGTCAATTTTGGAAGGGTGTGCGGACCTTCAACACCTGTGGGGCTCAACGCTACATTCCCACAACCTCTTTTCCAGACAATTCTTCCAACCTCAGAGCGTCTATATTCGTTTCACTCACATCAAATCTATGCAACCCAAATTCTACGTGGGCTCTGCAATGCACCATGTCATGGACAGAGAGTATAGCCGCTCCAGGAAATACCTTCAACTCACCAATGAGAGACTTGTGCAAGCTGAACTGGCACTTCGTTACTGGCAAGAACACGACAACGGACAACGTATATATTTGGGCACCTATTCCAATCTATACAGACAGAAGCGACTACCGCAGCCTGGAAATGGCACTGATTCAAGAATGGCAACCTCGCCTCAATTATCCTTTCATTTGCCAATTCTTCCACCCAAAGAAGGGTCTTCTCAAAAAAACCCTTCTTAACACCAATGCTCAATTTGGCCTTGCGACTCTTTGGCGGCGTGCCAAACACAAGTTCACTCCACAACTGGTACGTCAGGTTTTGACCTCTTCCAGATTCCAAAACCGTCTGGAACTCTGGACAATCATCCACGCCTTAGGTTCAAATACCAAGGCAAGGTTCGAGCAGACAAAGCTGCTTAGATCCAATGATGGTGGATTGACCTTATGCTACGCTCTGCGACGACTGGCCAACAACACCCAGGAGCCCTTCCGTACCCTTTCCCTGAATGCCATCGATGCTTCAATCCAATGGTGGCGAGGGAAACCAGCACCCAAAGCAACAGCTCTACGGGCCCCATGGTGCCTCGCTCCAGACCTTCAGCAAACGCTGAAAAAGTTTCTGCGACAATGGCACGTCAGGATGCTAGCTCACCAAGTACCATGTCACACTCCTTCCTTCAAGACGGTCTTCATCAAACATGCAGCAGTTTTGGATATCCTGTGCAATCACAAACAAGCCATTGACGACTGGTCGACTACGAGCCCAGCCACATGTTGTTGCAAATCCTGGTCCTGTTACAAGAGTGCGGCACTCAATCCTTCGGACTCTCACTGGGTCCTTTCCGGCTCTCTTCTCCACTCCCATCTCCAATCAGACCTGGCTGTCATTGCGGAAGGATCCTTGGCCAACAAAGTCTTCCCGTCCAAGAAGGAATTTCACAACCAACTGCGTCTTGGCTTGAGGAATTGGACCAAACGAAATGGTCTTCCTTCCATGCCCCAGTCCGATATCACCGACCTCTGTCACCAGCTGTGGCACCAACACTTGTCACAGATCACAAATCACATCACAAAGCAATCAATTGGACGTCTTCAAGACACCTTTGAGGGTGCCATCTTTCATTGTGAGGACAAACATGCTTCCTCTCTTCGAATATTCTGCCCTTGCCTGTATTACGAATCCATTGAGAAGACATTCCAAGACCCTTCCATCTTTGAATCCCTACCCAACGAACCATCCTCAATCGTGACCTCTCTGGTTGAATCCCTTCAATGCCAACACGGACGTGCATACCCGTGGGCAGTGGGATCGGGTCGCCAGCTCCCATCTGGGTATATTCTGGCCAAAAGGAAGAAAGACTTCCGCAGCGGAAGGCCGATTATTTCCTTTGTCGATTCCCCATTCAGACCAATGCTCAACATTCTTGCTCGACTCATTTTCCAGCTTATCCCTACGGCATGTCCAAATCATTTCGCTACTGGCGATGTGTACACTCTGCTCTCGATATTGCGGTCGGCGCCTGTCGACGCCGATTTGATTTTGGTCAATCAAGACTTGGCCGGCTTCTTCACCAGTATTGATCAAGACAGATTCCTTCGTTCCTGGTTCATGCTCCTAGACTTTCTCCGGCCCAAAATGAAAGTCTATGATGAGGAGGTCTTCTCTGTCTACCCGGGAAAGTCCAACAATCCAGGAGACATCATCAAAGGCCGAACCTTTCGTCGCCTCAATGTCACTCGGAAGATTGTCATCGGTGATGTGCCAGATTTGATCAAATCAGCCTTGCATATGCAGACATTCGCCTTGGGACAACGATGCATTCGTCAACGCCGTGGCAGTCCCATGGGCAGTCCTCTTTCTCCTGCCCTATGTCTCATGGTCGTCTCCATCAGTGAACAGATTTGGTACCACACCTTCCACCAACTTCTCTCCAATCATCACCTGTTCATAAAACATGTCCGCTACGTGGACAATCGCCTCATTTTCGGTGACAAACGCCTGACCTCATTTGATCCATATGAAGTCTTATTGGATGATGGCTTCTATGGAAAACCTATTATTCTTGAAACTGAGCCAGACCAAGAATTCCTTGGCTTTATGATCGAAACAAAGCCGCTTGAACTGATTTACCAGGGACCAACACAGGTGTCACAAGTTCTCTCACCATTCTCAGCTTCACCTCCTTCAGTCCTACTCAGCGGTTTCCGGTCAAGATGTCACACCGTCATCAAGGGAGCTTTTCCATCCCTACGTGTCCAACAAGGCTTGTCACAATTAATTCGATTATATGCACGAGCTGGTTTTCCCAATGAGGAACTTCAGGCCATCTCCAACCAACTTTTGATTCAGCATCAGAACTCGTGCAGTGCTGTTCTCAAAAATTGCTTCTGCTGCTTTTTATTGGGTTGTTTTCCTTGTGGTCCCGGTGTTGCTCTTCTCTCTTGTCTCTGGTTTCTGCCTGTCCCCTCTCGTGGTTGTTGGTTTTCTGTTGTCTCTTGCTTCTCTTCTTCAGCTTCCTGGCTCAAGCTCCGCTTTCCTTTTGCTCCGTCTTCGTTTGAACGCTCATGGATCATGCTCAAGGGCGAGCGTTCCATCATCATTTGGCTAGAGCTATTATGCACCTCAACTATCTGGCAGGGCTCTTGCCTTTCTTCGAGCCCTCCATTGAATATGATGAAGCGCCGCCTCCGGCCAATTTCCGTCTTGATCATCCAACAACCAGAGGCCTGCACACGTTTGTGCCCCGTCCAACATCCGAAGGTCACCCGACCTTGGTATCACATGGCGGCATCCCTTCCCACATGGTATTGAATCCAGAACCATACCTGCGACCGGCATCAACAAGCTCTCCACCAATCAATACATCTATTCTCACCACTGGTACATCTCGACCTGCCAGTCTTATGACGGACCCTGGTCCGAATCCGATTCCTGGGTCCACAACAACGATTACCTTCCCTACGGCACCAACACGCACTACCACACCCGTTCCAGTGCGATCAAAACAACGGTCATCATCTCTGGTGGACCCACAACCAAAAAAGAAACAGAAAGGGGAGTCCATTCCTGAACCTAGACTCGCCCACAATCCTGATGCTGACCATTCGACATCGCTACCAATTATATCAGACGCCCGATCAGGCGACATGAATTCTGATGACTCCGATGGTGAGGCTGCGTCAAGAGAGGACATAAGCTACATTCATGGTGGGAAAGCAAGACCCAGAACACCTCCTCTTACCTTGACTCCCAATCCAAAAGCTCCGCCGTCTCCACAGATGCACATCCTTCATGCTATTCCTGCCGCTACACCTCCTGATCCGGCTCGTCCTTGGACCCACGCTAACGACCAAGAATTGATCGGCATGAAACAGGACACAAAGTCCAGACCTTCGTGGAAAACAATCGGAGCGAGACTCCATCGAGATCCTCAGCTCTGTAAGCTACGCTGGGGACTTTTGAAACAGACATCAGAAGTGAATGACCCACCGGGTCCAGTTAACCCACCTCATGAACTTGAGGGTGATGACTGACTCTAGCATCAATCCCTGCGATGTCGAAAAAGCGTCATTGCTGCCTCATTTGGGGCTGTTGTTACCTTGGTCTTCCTTTCTTCCTTCTTCCTTTTGCTTTTCTTCTTGTCTTTTCTTTGGGGTTCTCACCAATGTTGTTCTGTCTTTCTTTGGCCTGCGATGAATGTTCTAACTCTTTTTTCTGTTCATCCTCAGCAAGTATGGCTCATTCATATTCTCGTCGACGAACAGCTCCTGAACGCTCCCGCTCTCGGGACGACAATATGTGGCAGAACCGTCGCACTCAGCAACATGATTGGCAACAAAATCCTCGACCTGAACAACCTCCTCCTGCTCCTCGAGTCCGAAAGGTCTTGGTCATCGTTGACATTGAACAAGTCCGTCCACTTATGAACAAAACCCATGATGACTCAATGGCCGCTACAACATGTGAGGTTCTCCCTCGCCTCACTCCGGTCGAAGAACGTGCATTGTTCACCTACAATATTCTGCTCAACACACACCGGTTGGAAACCTTCACGGTGTACAACCTGTTGTACTGCATCAGCCAGCATATCTGGTATACGTGGGATCGATTTTTATCTCCTTCATCGATGGACATCAGATGGCAAGACGATACTGGAGATACATTTGCTCTCCGCAACGAGGAATACCTCATTACCTATCTGAACGCCTATCGCTCTCACTGGACTGAGGGACAAGAACACAGTGAGTTCTTTTCAAATAATATTCATTTCTTTACGTCTCACATTCAGCCTTATATCATGCGTGTGAGTTGCCATGAGGCACTTCCAAACCGCAACATGCTTCCTTAAGTTTGAAAAGTCTCCTGCATTTAGGGCTTTGGGACTTTCCCGCTTGCAGTTGGTGGTTTTGCTTTTTTGTTGATTTTTACCTGTTAAAGTCTTTAGCTCTTGGCTCCAGCTGTACCATGACCAAACGTGATTCCTCATTTGCCGGTATCACGCATCCTTCATCCTCCATGAGCAAGCCACGTCGTCTTTCATGGAGATCTCGCAGTCATGGCCAACCCAGTAGCACTGCTGCTCCTTCGGGTCCGTTGCATCCTTCCCGTGGCGACAATGCTCCCCAAGCTGGAATTTCCCTCACACCTACCGGATCAGGTGAGGACACACCTCACTATGGGTACTCTTCGGCAAATCTTGCCACACCCATACCATCTCCTGCCGATCATCAAGCTCCAATTCTCCCTACTCCTACAGGGGAATCATATCCACTCCAGCAAGAGATGGAAGAAGTCAGACGTCAGCTCCATGCATACTATTTTGTCGAAGTCCAATCACCTCCAGATGACGACACCCAACCGGCGCTTCGCCGACTTATGGTGACGGAAGTGGATCGACGTGGCCGCCATCACAATAGGCAGCCGGAATATTTTTTCAACGGCATCATAGGCCACGTTCGTGCCGGCCAAAATGGCTGGATTGACTCATGGGATCAATCCTCCCAGCTCGCCAACTACTGGCGTCGCTATTTTCAGATTCCGGAGATCTCTCCGTATGGAAATTGGCGTCCCCATCAAGAAGAAGTTCCAGGAAGCCCTGAATCGTTACAAGAATCCGTCATGGATGACGCCGATTCTCTCATTGCCAATGTTGACATCAATCCACCTCCTGTCCAGATCCATCAACTGGCAACGTTCCTCTGGAACATTCTCAACAATGACAGGGAGGCCAACATGGCCATACTCGAACGTCTTGAGGAACCTGAAGGAGACCTTTCCCGACACCCAGTTCAGATCTTCTCGGCAGCAGACTTGGCTCATCTTGCTAGCCACCTGGCGGAATCTACAAGGACTTTGTCAAACCAGGCACGACGCATGGAGGCACTACCTGATGACGGCGTGTGAGCTTTAGGATTAATTCATTTGATGATTCTTCCCTGTATTTTGAAGCCAATTCCGCTTCAGGGAACGGATAATAGCCTTCACTGCGGGTGAACTTGAAAAAAGCCTCGCGGCAGCGAGGCGTGTGTGTGGAACATCTGAAAAGATGTAAAACTTCCTTTGGCTCGATGATGGTTGATGTTCGTGATTTTTAGTTTTTGAATCATACTTGCAGGGGGCACCTGGAGCATGCATAGGTCAGGTGCCAACGAAGACACCTATCCATTGCTTGTGATATCACGGCTGATCACCGTGACGTACCTGCCAATTTTCATTTTCGTCAATGGCGACCGGCTAAGCCTAGTACCGGCATGTCGTTTGTTTCCAATTTCCATTTTGGATTTTGCTGCATCAAAACCTTCCTCAGAACTTCGGTGTAAACAGGTTTCAATCCACTGTACGGTTTTCGCAATCTGATTTACTGCTGACTTCGTCAGATGGAACAGTTGCTTGTTGCAAGGACAAAGAAAGAATTCTTCTACACTGGTTTTCTCGCCAAGTCATCCAATCTTCCTGTCAGACTTTAGGGGATTGTTTGTGCACGCCCGATGCACTCCACAACAGTAATTCGATAAGATATTTCTGAGCAAGTGTGTGTGTGTGTCTGTTTGTCTGTTTGTCTGTCTGTCTGTCTGTCTGTCTGTCTGTCTGTCTGTCTGTCTGTCTGCCTGCCTGCCTGCCTGCCTGCCTGCCTGCCTGTCTGTCTGTCTGTCTGTCTGTCCTGTCTGTCTGTCTGTCTGTCTGTCTGTCTGTCTGTCTGTCTGTCTTCTGCCTGTAAGTATGTATGCATGCATGTATGTTATGTTATGTTATGTTTTGTTAAGTTATGTTGTGTTAGGTTATGTATGGTATGTAAGGTATGTAAGGTATGTATGGTATGGTATGTATGTATGTATTTATGTATGTATGTATGTATGTATGTATGTATGTATGTATGAAAGTAATGTAATGTACTGTATGTAATGTAATGTATGTAATGTAATGTAATGTAATGTAATGTGATGTAATGTAATGTATGTAATGCAATGTAATGTAATGTAATGTAATGTAATGTAATGTAATGTAATGTAATGTATGTAATGTATGTATGTATGCATGCATGTATGTCTGTCTGTTTATATGTATGTATGTATGTATGTCTGTTTGTTTAAAATGTATGTATGTATGTATGTATGCATGTATGTATGTAGGTATGGTAGGTATGTATGGTAGGTATGTATGGTAGGTATGTAGGTATGTATGTATGTATGTATGTGTGTACGTACGTATGTAATGTATGTTATGTTATGTTATGTTGTGTTATGTTGTGTTATGTTGTGTTATGTTGTGTTATGTTTATGTTTATGTTTATGTTTATGTTTATGTTTATGTATGTATGTATGTATGCATGTATGTATGTATGTATGAAAGTAATGTAATGTACTGTATGTAATGTAATGTATGTAATGCAATGTAATGTAATGTAATGTGATGTGATGTGATGTGATGTAATGTAATGTAATGTAATGTAATGTATGTAATGTATGTATGCATGCATGTATGTCTGTCTGTTTATATGTATGTATGTATGTCTGTTTGTTTAAATGTATGTATGTATGTATGTATGTAGGTATGTATGTAGGTATGTATGTATGTATGTATGTATTTATGTATGTATGTATTGCATTTATGTAATGAAATGTAATGAAATGTGATGTAACGTAATGTAATGTAATGTAATGCAATGTATGTAATGTAATGTAATGTATTGTAATGTATTGTATTGTAATGTATGTCTGTCTGTCTGTCTCTGTCTGTCTCTGTCTGTCTCTGTCTGTCTCTGTTTGTCTCTGTCTGTCTCTGTCTGTCTCTGTCTGTCTCTGTCTGTCTCTGTCTGTCTCTGTCTGTCTCTGTCTGTCTCTGTCTGTCTCTGTCTGTCTCTGTCTGTCTCTGTCTGTGTCTGTCTGTCTCTCTGTCCCACGCCTGCCACACAAAGTGAAGGTCGATGTCGCCAAGCGCCACGCCTGCCACACAAAGTGAAGCCTGCCACACAAACACGGCGTAGGTCCGTTGCCTGCCACACAAAGCAAAGGTCAATGTCGCCAAGTGCCACGCCTGCCACACAAAAGCGGACGTCGATGTCACCAAGTGCCACGCCGGATGTCGCCAAGGGCCATGCCCGCCACACAAACAGCCGCGGCGACCACGGCGACAACGGGACCCTAGCGCGCCACCAGAGCCAGCCCAGTGCCGTAGGTCCTACGCGTGCCACACAAAGTGAAGATCGATGTCGCCAAGTGCCACGCCTCCCACACAAAGTGAAGATCGATGTCGCCAAGTGCCACGCCTCCCACACAAAGTGAAGGTCGATGACACCAAGTGCCATGCCTAAAGTGAAGGTCGATGTCGCCAAGTGCCACGCCTCCGCACAAACAGACGCGTTTTCTCCAGCTTGTTTCCGCATTTATGCATACCTGGGATGCACGTAGGCTCCTTTTTCCCAAATTGTTCTCGGCTTATCTTCAAAACCGTTGTGAAAGTGGCATTGTCCTGCTAGTGGTGAGAAAACTGATTGATGCTGATGATGCTAAAGGAAATGGCAAGCTGGTGATGTGATGGATTGTGATGGTGAGGATGCCGAGAGATGCATCGCATGTATGGCGATCTCCATGCGAGCCATTTTTTTTTGAATTTTGATATGGTACATATTCCTCGGGGCTAGATTGAGCCCATCACTCAATGAGTGAAGATGCTACAGTGGAGAGCAATATCAGTTAGATCCAGGGCCCGAGGGATTCATATACAATCATAGACACATACATGTATCCCTGTCCCTATAGACACATTATATGTGTACATATAGATGGATGGATGGATGGATGGATGGATAGATGGATAGATAGATAGATAGATAGAGACGATATATATATATATTCATATGTCTATACACACACATATATATATATATTTATTTACATATATATATATATATATATGTACATATATGTACACACATATATATATATATATATCATTTAGATCTAGATATATGTGTATCCAGTACGCACATTTCCAACTGAACCATCTGCCGGAATGTCAGGCCATCCAAGGACATGCGTGGTGCTCAGACCCCGCCGACCAAACCGACCATAAGTGCTGGTGATGTGGATCAATGTTCACTCTTCTAAACTGAATAAACGATAAGCCATGGTCATTTGAGCCCCATGAATTTCAGGAAGCTATTCTGGGACATGCGATTATCCAGGTGGCAAGGTTCACCGGCAATACCTCGGAGATTCAGTTAGACACATTCAGTAAACCTCAGATGCACAGTTTATTCTGAAGTATGCGTTGATCAAATCACACATCATTTTGTTTTTGTAAATTTCGGAAATTTTGATGCGAGGAAAAACGTTAACTCCAGGGTGAGCATTGCCATGGTGTCCCCTGGGATAACCGTCTTGGGATGGAACTAACCGCTGTATTTGAGACCTACAATAATTGGACATATAGATAATCCTAGAAACGATTTTTTTCATAACTAATTTGTGGTTAAACGGACCCATAACAGGTTTGACCAACAAAAAGGCCAAATTTTCCTTGGTATACATCTTCATGTTGGCTAGTTGGCCTTTAGTATCTTAGCCTATTTGGATCTGGGTGAGTTGATGTTTTGGCTGGTTAAGCAGTTAAGCCCCGTTATTTTGTGCGCAGGAATCTTCCCATATTATGGTTGGCTCCAGAAAACCCAGGGTCCCCATTTTGAACCCGCACTTCTGAGGAGTCTAGTCTCCCGCGGAGCATTTGCATCTGTGTCGCAACAGAGGATGCCCTCCCAAAATCCAACTAGCAACTGGATCAATAGCGGGTTTTGTACGATCCAACATGTTCAATATGATCCTCTATGGCAGGCTCTATGGGCATGAATTCCATGTTTTGGGCGGAAGGCTTCTGGAGCTGAAAAACTCTAGTGTGTGAGGAAACCGGGCCTTCTTTTTCTGACGTTACCCATTTCTGGGCAAACTAAAGCGCCTCACAAGCAACCCATACTATCACCGTCACCTTACAATAAAATCTTGTTCGTACAGGGAGCCAGCCTCTCAATTCTTCCGTTTTCGGATCCCAGATATGGGAAACATTAAAAAAGGTAATGAACACTAACAAACATTGACCAACATCAAAAAACATCATGTATACGTGATATATACGGTCACGACATTTAAATAATTATGTGGAGGGCGGGCCAGACCGCGAGGCCCAGGAGGTAGTATAAAATGCCAGTTGTATATCTGAATGTAGTTACAATGTGTTACAATATATTTAAATGAATTGGATTCCGTATGTTTAAATGGCCACGCGGGCCAAGGAAAACCTTCCCGGAGGTAGTCTAAAATACCTGCTCGTATATTTTAAAAAAAGGATATTTAGATGTAGTTACCGTACTGTATTTTATTCATCACACATGCATCGCATATGCATCATATATACATCATATTTACATGATTTAAACAGTATTATATGCATCATATATACATCATATATACATCATATATACATCATATTTACATCATATATACATCATATATACATCATATATACATCATATATACACCATATATACATCATATATACATCAATATATACATCATATACACATCATATTTGCATCATATACACATCAAATTTACATTGGTAAAAATATACATCAGTATTTACATTATATTTACATCAGTATGTACATCATATTTACATCATATATACATCAGTATTTACATAATATTTACATCACATATACAATCATCATATTGACACCATATTTGCATCATATTTACATCAATAAATACATTAGTACATGCATCAGTATTTACATTATATACATCACTATATATGTACATCATATGTGCATCAGTATTTACATCAGTATGTACATCAGTATTTACATCAGTATGTACATCAGTATTTACATCATATATACATCAGTATATGCTTTATATATACATCATATATAAAGCAATATATGCATCATATTTACATCAGTATTTACGCCAGTATTTACATCAGTAACTACATCAATATTTACATCATGTATACATCAATGTTTACATCATATTTACATCAGTATTTTCATCATATGTACATCATATTTACATCATATTTACATCAGTATGTACATCATATTTACATCATATATACATCAGTATATGCTTTATATGTACATCATATACACAGCAATATATACATCATATTTACATCAGTATCTACATCAATATTTACATCATGTATACATCAACGTTTACATCATATTTACATCAGTATTTTCATCATATTTACATCATATTTACATCATATATACATCATATTAACAGTATATTGACATCAGTATCTAGATCAATATTTACATCATATATACATCAATATGTACATCTTTTTTACAGCAATATTTACATCAGTATATACATCATGTGCACATCATATTAACACCATATTTACATCAGTATCTACATCAATATATACAACATAAAATATACATCAGTAAATACATCAGTATATACATCAAATGCACATCATATTGACATTTTATTTACACCAAATTTGCATCAATTTAGACATCATATTTGCGTCAGTATATACATAATTTTACCATCATACATACATCATATTAACATCATATTATTTACATCAGTATATACATCAGTATCTGCATCAATATATACATCACATATACATCAGTAAATGCATCAGTATCTACATCAATATATGCATCATATTTACACCAATATATACATCATATATACATCAGTATTTACATCACCATTTATTTTTTTACATCATAGATTCATCATTTTTACATCATATATACACGGTATTTACATCATACTTACATCATTGTTTACACCAATATATTCACCAGTATATACAAACAATATATACATCAGTACATACATTATACACCATATATACATCATATATGCATCGTATTTACATTTTATATTCACATCATATTTACATCAGTATATATACATCAATATTTACATCATATATACATCATATATACATCAATATATACATCATATATACACTAGTTTTTACAACAATATATACATCAGTATATATATCAACATATTCATAATATTTACAATATATATATATATACATACAACATGAATACATCAATAGATACATCATGTTTACATCAGTACATAGATCGATGTATACATCATATTTATATATGCATCATATGTACATTATATTAAAATCATAGATACATCAGTATAAACATCATATTTACGTCACATATAGTGCACAGCAAATCGGTGCAGCGGCAGCCTGTCCTGGTCACATCGGCCGTGCGATGTCTTGTGATCGACGCACCTCCCTGGTAGAAGCGAATCTTTGCACATGTGATCGTGCCTGCTGCCTGCCACACCTGGTCAGGCAAATGAATCCTTAAACCAGGCATTTTGATATGCACACCAAGCTCAGTGGCTTGACGTGGCTCGGTCCTGATCACAAAATCGGAAAACATGGCATGAATGCTCTGAACTGCAAACTGTACGCTACGGAGCATTACGCCTACAGTAGGGTGCTGGAAAAGAGAGTCTGGTGTCCTCAATTGCAACCCCAGCGTGCCATCAACGGCAAATGGAAATTTGAAGCCCTTGTCTAAGAGGAGGGCAAAAATGAATTCAATATCACTAACGCTTCTAACGGCTCCCTCAAGTCGCTCACAAGCGCAGATCCATTCAATCAGCGAAATAATGAAGGCCCCAGGTACTTTGGAGTCGCCATGCTGGCATTTGACCCGCCAGTTAGTTGATTGGAAGGTGATCTGCCAGATTCAGTCAGGGTCATCATGTGATGAAGCAATGCTGACATGGTTTGCATCTGGGGTTGTTTCTGGCTTGGTGTAGTCTGCAACCTTGAAGTAAAACGCGCGCAGTTGTCTGACACGGTTTGCCCATCCATCCAAAGTAGAGCTGGCTGCTCGGTAACATGCCCAAAAAGCTGAAGATCGTGTCCTGTTGGTAAAACAGGCAAGTCTATCTGCAGCATCGTTCCAGTGGATGATCCAATCCTCAAATGGATCCTCTCCCGCTGTTGATGGGATGTGCGAGGGCACCCATCGAAGGTCAGTGGGTATACCCTGTCTATCCTTCAAAAGTATGTGCACTTCAGTCCAGAGATCCAGATTCGCCACTCCATCTGGTATGAGCGGGTAGCGAAGGACGTACTCTGCAATCTGAATGGTGGAGTGCGAGTCTGACCAAATGCAAAGCCCAAGCTCAGTTCCCATAGTCCATCTCAAAGACGCCAGAAGTGCAGTCAACTCCACTCGATCAATTGACTGGCTGACTCCATGAAGGTGTTCAGCCGCAATGGCTAAACCCAAGGTGGGATTGACTATAACCCCAAGCAGCAACATTTAAAACAAGGTGTCTATCTTGTTTACAAGAGCCATCCAAAAAAACATGATGATACCCTTGTTTGGTGGGTGGAACCAAGAAAACAATGCCAGCAGAATCGGATTGGCAGAGCATTTGCCTCCATCTGACCATGCAGAGCTGTCTGGGCACGAGCAAATGATGAAGCGTGCAAGGCGGCAGCTGCAAGTTGTCTGAGCACCAGTCTGGGATGTCATTCCTGATCTGCTGATATCGAGGGCATCTTAACCAGTGCACTCTGTCGTCTCCACAGCTGCATTGCTCGCACATGGGTGTCATTTCGACATCACATTGCGAATGTTCATAGTTGGTCATGAAGGCTCCACAGTGTAGTGCTGAAAGGCGGGCACGTTCCAAAGCATTCATCGAAGGAAGTTTAGAAGTCAAACTTCCGACAATATGGACAGATGAAAAGCAGAGCAGGGAAGAGGCAGAGAGAAGAGAAAGATTAGAAGAAAGAAGAGTAAGAAGAAAGAAGATGCAGATGCGTGAAAAGGTAGGAAAGTCGCGAAACACTGTGTTTTTCCAATGGTTTGGGGCTCCGGAGGGTCGAAAAGTAGGCTCGCTAAAGCGGCGGGTGCGGAGCCAGCTGGCGAGAGGAGAGATGAAAAATTGCACGCCGTTGTGGCGCGAAGCACATTTGCAAGTCAAAATGTACAAAACACCTGGTGCTCGGAGCACTTTTGGAAGTTGAGATGTCGAAAAAGTGCACGCCGTTGTGGCGCGAAGCACATTTCGAAGTCAAAATGTACAAAGCACACCATTCTCGGACCACTTTTGGAAGTTCAGGTGTCGAAAAAGTGCACGCCATTGTGGCGCGAAGCACATTTCCAAGTCAAAATGTACAAAGCACACCATGTACGGACCATTTTTGGAGGTTCAGATGTCGTTTCGCGTGGCAGGCGCAAGGGATTGTGCACCTGGTGCACCTTGTCAAAAGTGACCAAAACGTGAGGGTTTTGTAGCATTTCCAAGAATGATGGCAGGCATGGGGCATTTGAAGAGGATCTGCAAAGATGCATTTTCGTGGCAGGCGCAGTACAAAAGACGTGTTCATGAGAGATGTTAGGAGGTCAGGGCGCTGATTTCCTGAGAGGGGTTGCATTTTGGAGTATCAGATGTGCAGGTTTGCTAAGATGATTTTGCGTGACAGGTGCAGCACTTCGTGTGACCTGGCATCAATTTTCCGTGGCAGGCGCAGTACTTTAGACAGGTGGACTGGAAAAATCGCAAAACGCATTGGTACGAGTCTGCCAGCTCTGCACTCAACTTTCCATTTTTGACGGAAGTCTCGCAGAATTGCTTCGTTTCGGATGTTGTCAAGTTCAAAAAATGAAGACGTCTCATGGAGAGCGGGCAGCCCTCAGGAAAGAGGAGACCTCATTGCCAATGCATCCGTTGACATCAAACCTCCTCACAAATTGGCTCAAGAACTGTCGCCAGGGTCTCAAAGTCTTGCTGGTATGCCCATGTGCCGGGCCAGCAAGAAAACCTGTCTCCTGCCAATGTCGTTGAACGCCTTTTTGAGGTCCGTGGATAGTCCTGCAAAATGCTGGCCAGATTGAAGCATGAACTCGATCTGCGCCTGCAACATCATCCAGACCTCTGTGGTTTCCCGTCTAGGAAGAAAACCAAGTGCTTCCGGAGGAAGCACGTCCACAAGCTGTCTGAGAATTTGCTTGGTTCTGAGCCGTGCCCACGCTCCATAAACTGTAGAAAACAGTGTGATAGGACGGAATTGCCCTTCTTCATGCGCTTGGTCCACCTTGCTCAGGCCAATGACTGCTCCAAATGCAATCTGTTGTGGCCATGCTAGCTCATTGGTTTCTATCTGGTTCAACATGTGAAGCAGTGCAGAAGAGAAGGCACTGGGCATATTTTGAAGGTCAGCACGAGAGAAGCCATCATAGCCCCTGGCTGCATTGCGCTTAAATGTGCGCACTGTTGGCGTCCATGTGTCCAAACTCAAAGGCTCCAGGTGAAGTTGCCCTGGAGGTAGGTAATGAGTCACGAAGCCCACCATTCGTTGCCAATTAGCCTCAGAGACAAAGGCTAGCTGATTCCATTGAGGTTTCCAGTGCTCTTCAAAAGCATGCAGGACGTCGTTGGCGTCAGTCAAAAAGAAACGTTGGACCAGCTCATCTCCAGGGGACAAAAACTCAGGCGATGTAACTGTGCAAACATCTTCTGAAACGGAGGAGATGGAGAACATATGCTGGTCATGAAACCAAACCGAGTCAAATTTGGTCTGTACAGGTTTGTTCACGTGGATTTGCTTGCGATCAGTGTCCACCGCCAAAATGGTGTAGTGGATCCCTTTCCATATGTGAGAAACTCCAGGTCGTGGATCTTGTCGCAAGTCCAAAAAAATGGCTTCAAGTGAACCCTCATACTTCGTCTTCAGGCATTTGGAACGTTCTCTGAGATGCCAACTCTCAAAGGTCCTGAAGTGACGATAGAAGCTATCTTAAATGGCTTGGACAATGATCGATTCAAGGGGCACTGTCAAAGGCAAAGTGCTAGGTACCCCTTCAACTTCATGTGCTTGTTCTCTCCACCAAGCTGCAACATCTGGTGAAAAGCCTGAAGATCTTCTGATCGCATTCCAAAGTTCAAGTCGGTAAGCCACTGCTGAGGGGGGGTTTTGCAGCAGCAGGAGCTACAGGATGTTTAAGGCTTTGAAGTCGTCTGAGCTGCTTGAACCATATCCGAGTGGCTGTGCCCGCCATAGAATTGGCAATGCGAACTTCTCTTTCTCGGCTTGGTTTGCAAGTAGGAGTAGTGAGCTCCTGCTTGATGGGCTGGAGTCGTTTAGCACGCCCGAAGCATCTTGGTGGGACACGTGAATGTCCTTGTAAATGAACTTGTTGTGCAAAAGCATCTTCAAACTGTGAAGCCCACTGTTGGTAGAAAACTGTGGGATCTTGTCCAGCTTCAAAGGCAAAATTGCAGGCGGGATCCCATGATGAGGTCTCAATCAGATGCCAAGGAAGTTGTGCTGGCTGGTCTCGGCCATCGGTGTACATACACCTGTCGTTCTGGAACTTGCAGCTGAATGCAAAGAGTATGAGTAGCGTGATCAATGAAATCTTCTGTCACTTGAAGACCACGCAACAATTGGATGGCTTCTGGAGACATCCAAATTTGACCTCGCTCAGTGGCACCTTTGCATGTTGGCACCCATTGGTGTTGAAAAAATTCAGCTGCTACATCTTGAGCGCTTCGCCATCCATGTCGTTGCCAGAGTTGTTGTTGTAGCAATTGCCCTTGCTCCTGGTTGAAGTCACCCATCACCAATCTCACACCGCCCATGCCCAGGATGAGTTCCGTAGTAAAGGTCTCCAAAAGTTGGTCACTCAATTGTTTGGCACGCGGCCAAGTAGGACCCTGAGCATACCGATGGCGATGGGAAGCTGATGCGCCCAATGGCGTGTGAGCAAGACACGCCCACTGTTCCAGTGCTCCATGGGCCAAGGGACGTCCAAAGCTGCTGCAGGGACATCTGAAAGCACTGAGACGCCAGTCCAACTACCTGCCCAAGTCGAATTTTGCCTCAGAGGCGCAGGTGATCCCCCAAGAAGGCGAACTTCTCGATTCATTGCTCTACCCTCGTAGTGTGCCAGCGCAAGTCTTGAACGTATTGACAGACAACTCGGTTTCTGCCAATGACCAGATGCCCGGTGCCAAATCTAAGAGAACATCCTCTTTCTCTCTAAGTCCACCAGGGTTGCTGACACCCACAGTCAGCACATTGCCCAAATGGGGGCCTGGGTTGTCGGCCTCACCATATCTTATTGTACCTTCCTGGGAGGACTCAAGAGAAAAAAGGGACATAAACTTTGGTCCAATGACCTGTGTGGTCCAAACATTGGCTCAGGAACACTGCTGCAAGCCACCCCCGACCCGAACTCTCGGTCGACCGACGTCGCTGAGCTGAGGTTGAAGAACTGGGCAAAGGGTGTGTGCAGCTGCAGAGCCGATGTAGGTGTGATGAACACCATCAAAACCATGAAAATCTAGCTAATGGAAAAGATGGATCTTGCACTTGATCCTGGCATCCGAGTAGATCCAAGTTCGGATCCGGCTTGTGATAGTCAAGCTTGACGTTGCTTCTTCTCAAGAAGCGCCTCCAGCCTACTCAACTGCTTGTTGAAGGAGTCGGTCATCTCAGAAGAAAGATCATTCTTCACATTCTTCATGGTGGCCTGGAAAGTGCTGCCAAGCGCATGAATTTCATGTTGATGGGTGTTCAAGGTCTGCTGCATGGCACCCATTGTGGCCTCGGTATTTTGCAGTCTGTCTCCCGCCTGTTGGAAACCATGTGGTGAATTGGGCATTTTGCCCCTGCAACTCTTGAAGTCCGACTTCCAGCGCTTTGAGTCTGTGCTCATGTTGACCATTGGCCGAGCTTGATGATGCAGTTGCAGCTTTGACAGCAGCTTGGGCATGTTGTTCAAGATCAACCGCAAGTTTGCTGCCAAGATCTTCACGTAGTTTTGATTGAAGGGCGTCAGGTCGAGTCTTGCCATCCCCTTGCAGAGATGGGAGTGTGGATCTTCCATAGTTGGCCCATGGGTCTTTGGCTGCATCTGTCCAAGGATCTTGGCTACTTTTGGATGCCATAGTGCTCGCTGGCTGCGCTCGAAGATGTTTGTGAGTCTTGGATGATGCGACCAGCTGCTTCTGTGGCTGAGTGTTCTTGATTTCTTTGACCTGGGTGATGACAATGTCATTCTGAATTCCAGTCATGACCATTCTGGGTGGTGGGTTTTGAGCTCCAACTCTCCAAGCCATGTGTTCAAAGGAGCCCTTTCCTGGCTGAAGTGGTCGCGTTGTCCAGCCCCAATCACTGAGTAAAGCCGTTGAGTCCCATGCGGGATAGGAAACAACTCATAGATCAGCTGGATACACATATCCACAAAGTCAATCCCCGGTCTCAAGTTTTCCCAAGCAGCTTTCTCGCCCTCCTTCCTGACCCTGATGCCATATTTGGTCTTCATTCGCACCAAACAGATAGCTTTGTCAAAAGTACGACATTGGTGTGCTGCTGTTTCTGCTGTGGCACCTGGGAGCCAGACGACCTTGTAGTGCGCGTCATGTTCACGAGGCTGTGAACCACGTGGCTCAACATAGACACCCTGGGGTGTGCCAAGCATGATCTTGTGTAGAGCCCCCTCAGGTACACGCATGAAGGCCGTGAACAGGCTGGCATGGTCAGAGGTTGTCTTGCGGCCGTTGTCATCAAAGAAGCTCCTGGCCCAAAGCTCAAAAATCATGTTGTCTATGGTTTCATCAAGCCCAGGATGGAACTTGTTGCAGGCTGCTCCACATTGTGCTCCCTTGCAGAGCTGAAGAGAGTCCATTGCAGCAATCAAAGTGCGAACTGTGGCATCAGCAAATCTGTTCCAGTCGACCGTGAATTGGTCCCGGAACACTTGAAATTTGATGACCTTGGTGTCAATCACGTCCGGGCTGGAGTCTTGACTGGCAGATTCCCTGCTAACTTGGAGGTCTCCAATTGGGAGAATGTGGCCATAGATCAAGGTTGTTTCTCCTGTGCCTTTGAACTTGGCAGGGATGACAATGGGTTTCAGGCCTGAGTTGGCAATCAGGTCCGCATCATGAACGTCAACGAAAAGCAATGCCAAGGCATCTGTGCTGATTGAGCTGGTTTGCTCCAAGAAGTGATGAGCCATGTCCAGTGTGCAGAGTGCAACACCACGGGCTTCTGTCTCCACATCCGTGTAGGCAAGCTGTGGTACTGGCAAGTCATTCTCATCCTTGAAGTGGTTGGCGTCCAAGTCAAACTGATTTGGGTCAAGATGAAGTGGTGCCTCGTGTGCCTTGTTCTTGAGAGCTTTCTTTGCACGGTGGTTGGAGATCTGAGCCCCATGTTTTGTCTTGGCCCTCTCAGCTATGTAGTGCTTTCGCTCCTCCATGGTCACCAGGCTGAACATAATGCCAGGCTGACTGGCTGCTGATTTGAGCTCGGCCCAAACATTCTTGGCCTTGAGGATATTCTGCATCTTTTTGTAGCCCATCTTGTTAAAGATCATCGTCGCCCGCTCATCAGCGGCGGATGTGGGAACTCCTTTTGTGGCGAGTAAAGCTGCAAGTTGTCGCTGGCTTTCATCTGGTCCTCCCCCGTAGATATAGCTGATGCCAAAGTCAAGGGAGAGCAGCCAAGCATGCAATTCGGCGATCTCAGTATGGCTTGTTCCCTCCAGGAGTTGCAAATGTTGTGCCAAATGCAGGAGCGCAATCGCACCACACGTGTTTGAGTGTAGTTGCCGAAAGCCTTGGGCCACAAAGAGTCCCAAGTGTTCGACTTTCAGGAGGTCTGTGAGCTTTCGAGTGACTTGGAACATCCATGGGAGGGCCTGGCCCTGTCGAAGTCCATCGTAAAGGGTCCATTGAAGTCCACTGCCCTGCTGGGTCCAAAGACCATGCAAAAAAAATCCAATGTCCATGGAGTTCACAAATCAGATAGACATCACAGCTGGCTCGCCAGAACCTTTGCTGCCATGCATGGGTCGCAGCATTGGGGATCTGCTTCATGAGGAAGTCAAGGGCTCGAAATGGGTAGAGCACAAATGGGCGTGGATTGGATTGCACAGCAACTGACTGTGAGATCATGGCCTGCATGAAAGTCCAAATCAGGCGATCTCCAAGCTGTTCATGTTCTGCTCCACCTGCTGGTCCTCCACCAAAGATTGGGAGCACAGCGGGAAAAGGCCTCACTTGCTTGCTTACACAATGCTTGACCGTGTAAGTGATGTTGGGGAGGAGCAAGACCTCTGAATGAAGTCGGTTGCCTTAATGAGTCACAATTGCATACTGCCCCCAACCACTAAGTGATTTCTCGGCCGCCAGCAATTGTCCTACTGTGACCAGAGTGTCAATCTTGATCTCATGCCAGATGTCCATCTCCTCCAGGTGCAACTGGATCATTCGTGGATGGTACATGCTTGGGGTAATCCATCTGGTGAGAGCATGAGCCGCAAGCGCACATTGGTATGTGTAGATCACCTGGCATGGATCAATGTGTGTCCATCCCCAGAAGTGCTGCTGGAGCCCTGCAAGGATATGAGCTTGTACCCAGAGGACCTGCAACGGAGCAGCGATCTGCCCCAACAAACTCAAGGCAGCTCTTGGTGGCATGGGAAATCGATAAGTTGGAGGCACCGTGCACAAGAGTGCTCCCTCTTCATGGTGAAGATGCCGATGCTTGCCACTTCGTGCTGAAATCAGCCCGACGCCACGTGCTCCACCTCGTCGAAGCCGTAACATGCTAAAGGCTGCTCGGCAGCCACATGGGCATGGCCTGTTCACATGGTCCCAGGAGTGTAAAACTGTAGGAGCTTTCTCGTCCGCTTGCAAAGTTCTGGAGTCAGTGCCGAAGCTTGGATCCAGATAGATGGCAAGTTCACAGGGATCCCATTCAAGCTGCTGCTCCTCAAAATCACTCCAATTGCATCAAGTGTCATAATGTCTCCAAGGGTTCGGAAGCATGGAGAAGGGTGCCAAACTGGGATGTCAATGCATGGTAGGTCTTGACGTAGAAGATGACACCAATACCTGTTGCGCCGAACTGGCCACTGAGCTTGTAGGTCAAACACCTGCTTGGTGGTATGCATGTTCGATCAATGCAAGCTTGAGCACATGGAAAGTTCACCACGTTGGCCACACACTCCAAAAGCACTGAGTCTGCCCGAAGAAACCAGGCTGCCTGGAGGATGTATGTCAGGCTATGGCTCCTGTGATCCTCCATGCCCATTTAATCACCTTGGGAAGAAAAGCCCTGACAAGGGAAACCTCCCGTGATTCGGAGAAAGTCGTTGCCTCGATGAACATGGAGTTGCTTCAAGGTTTGCATGTCTCCTAGATCTCCCTCAATGACAAGGCTGGTGAAATTGGCCCTCCGAGCATCACAGGCAAGTGCTGACCTTTCTACAAATGCAGAGGTACGCATGCCAAGTAGATTGGAACCAATGGAGAAACCACCCATCCCGCTACAGAGGTCAATGATGTTGACATTTTGAAATTCACGTTTGGGCTGATAAACATGGAATTCTGTCTCACCCGGAACAGTGATGCAATCACAGTCCTCCTGAGAGCGCATCGCATCGTAGATCGTGTAGAGCCCTGCTTGAATGTCCGGTGCTCCACCAATCTTAAAGTCCTGCGGTGGGGAGAGGCCCTTGCAGGTCAAGATGCCATTGTCATACTGCACCACATAGGCAACCAGCGAGAACTGTGCCCCATGGGGTTGATCTGAAATGATCAGGTCCATCTAGAGAGAACGGTGTCCCGGGTTTCTGCTGAAGGCGGCTTAACTAGCTGGCAAGCCCCGGGCCAAAAGCTTTTACATCACATATACATCATGTGCACACCATACTTACATTATTTTCACATCATATATACATCAATATTTACATCATATTTACATCAATACATCAGTATATACATATTATACATCAGCATTTACATAATATACATCAGTATATACATCATATTAACATCATGTTTACATCATATTTACACCATATATTCATCAGTATATGCATCATTTATACATCATATATGCATGATATATGCATCATATATACAGCAGTATTTGCGTCTTCAATACATCATACAAACCTCATATTTACATCATTGACATATCAATATTCGCAGCATATATACATCAGTAAATACATCAGTTTATACATCAGTATTTACACCATTTATACATCAATATATGCATCAGTATTTACATCCATATTTACATCGTTTTCACATCAATACATACATCAATATATACACCATAAATACATCATATATACATCATATATACATCATATATACATCATATATAATTACATGCTATATACATATAATAGACATCAAAACATTGTGTTTTGACACAAATCGACAGAAGCGGAGCCAGATCCAAGGCTCAGACGACGGCAGGTCAAGGCCACAGCTATTGAAGATCGCCAATTTTAATAGGTAATATTATCTACAAATGGTAATTTTCCATACTCATGTTGAATTACCAGAGGATATCTCCAATATCAATAGGATCTCCAATTTTGATTTTGAATATGACCGGTGGGAGACCTGTATCCAATGGGCCTAATGGGGAGACCTACCTTCAACCTGACCTACCAATGGAACATGTCCTGTTTTTTTCTAAAGGAGTTTTGCCATGAAAACACGTTCAAACACCCGATTTCCCATTGCCATGTTGAGTTGCCGGAGGGAAGATCTACTTTCATCGTGACGTTTGATCCCCCGGACAAGGGAATGGGCTGACATTGCGCATTGTGTTTGCTGACTGTGATTCTTGATTTCCCCATTAGTAAATCCACCAGACAGGTGACTGTGGAAGTATTTAGATAATGGCTAGTTTTTTTTCTTGGCGGGGTAAACCATTCCAAATTTTATATGTTTTTCCCCTAGTTACTTCCAAATGCAGTGTGAATTCCCCAATCTTCTGGTCATTGTTAGTAACTAAACCGTATAGTAAGTCCAACTCTGGGGTTTGATCCTCCATGTCCCCAAAATATGGTTGTGAACATCTCCGACGAACAACTCGCAGGCGACGCGAAAAACCAAAGGAACTGACAGTCCCACGAGGTGCAGCTGCCCAACTCTGGGAATTGTCGTTTCCTTAACTGGCCATAGATTAGCTATAGGATTAGCTATTATTAGCATTTATGAGCAAAAAATGGGGGGTGGTTGGCCCATGTTGGCCCTCATTTTCAGACATACCCAGTTGGAGAAGGGGATGTTGGACCACCGATTCAGCACTGAAATGTTTCCCAGAACTCATTGGTGCTGGGGCATACAACAGACAGCATGAGAATATGAAACAACCAAGGGATGAAGAACGTATCTTTTTCTTCCACAATTGAAGGAAAAACATCCGTAGTTTTTCGTCAATGATAATGTACCCACCAAATATGTATGTGTGTGTTTGCTGAAGATGGTTTTTGTTTTTTTCCAACTTTGAAACCCACCAGTTGTGGAATCTATTTGGATATGTTTTCTTTTTTGCCCAGAAATCTTGGCACAGTTCCGAATCCCCAGTTCTTCCTGCAATTCATTCGTGAGTCACATCCGTGGCAAATTGATCAGCAATGGGACGAGAAAATCCAAGGGGATGCTGCCAACCTCAAGGGCTCAAGACTTGGGTAAGGAACCACATCTGATTGGTCCATCCTGGTCCTTTCAAGTTTAAAATCATCTTTTTTTGGTAGGGAATGATGCAAGTTTGAAGTCTTTGTGTCCAACAAAGGAGTTCCTCACCAGCTCCAGCTCCGGATTCTTGTGTTGGCGCGGTGTGGTTTCCCTAACTGTCACACCTTGTCAGAAGCCTGGGGTATTCAGTCACGGTCCTCACATATTCCACCTGTCTTCGGTCACGCACTTTGTGGTCGCCACTCCGCCATTCCCTTTTGTGCCATCGGCCAATTTAGAAAAACATGGATGATGATGATCGTTTCAGAAATGTAACTTAGCATAACCAGCATACATATATACATATACAATCATATACACATATGTATGTATTGATAATATCTCTATGAAATCTATATGACCTGCACAGCCCAGGTCCCACGCTGCACACTTCCTGGCGTCCACGCTCCACCGAGCGTGGCGAAAAAACCACGGCGGCGCCCGGCTGGAGCCACTCCTTGCGCCCGAGCGCCCGGTTGCGGTGGACCGATGCCGTTATAGGGCCCTGCTTAGTGGGTGATATCATAGTTATATCATAGTTAGTTATATCCCATAGGATCCATGTATGCTATATATATGGTAACATTTACCATCAATATACCCCAAATGTTAGCATATATACCATACATGGATCCTATGGGTATGCATTAGTATGGTATTCCATGAATACCCGGAAAAAATGTGGTTTATAAATGTTTATAATCAATACAAAGCTTTTTTGTCATCCCATATAATCCAGTGGGGATATTCCAGATAACACAGGTTTTTTCCACCCATTTACCAACTGGGATGCACCCCCAAGTATACCGTGATCGTTGATGTTCATATTATTGGTCAAGAATGACACTGTGACATGGATTGAAAGCCGAATATGGCACTTGGGCTTGATTTTCATCATGTTTTCATCATGTTTTCATCATGTTTTCATCATGTTTTCATCAAGGCATCCTTTTTTAAGATAGACATGGAGTGAACATGGGCCAGAAATGTACTATAAATAGTTTGTAATTCACATAGAGATGTCAGAGAGAGAGAGAAGAGATCAGAGAGAGAGAATAGAGGGAGATAGAAGGAGATGTAGAGATGTCAGCCAAATGAAAGTACGAGGTGTCAATTGATAAGGTCCGATGAATATTTGTTGATAGGACAAATCGACGTTGTATCCTTTCTTTTTGTCAGAAGTATCCAAATGGTGTCCGGAGATGTGTACCACTTCGATTCCGGTAGCACTATCTCCGGTATTCATCCGAATCGATGTCCCACAGTATGCAACAACCGATCGGTCTATGCGAGGGAAAAACACGAGAGGAATCCACTCAGCTTGACCATTTGGATTGATGGAGTGGTACATCCAGATGCTTTCCAGAAGACGACCTATCGCTGTTACTTTTACTTTTGGTCCCCATGAAAGCTTAAATGAGAAAACCTTTTCCAAAAGATGTAAGGAGTTTCTCATTTCAAAAGTTGGATCATTTATCCGGATCGGGGGATGATCACAGCAAGGGAATTTCCAATCTTTCGGGGATGACAATACCATACCATACATACATATATATACCATACAGCCATATCTACATGTGTGGATTTTGGTCATCGCCGTTTCATGGCTACGCTGAAAGGGGACCTGAGCAGTCTTCACGCAAGTTCTTCACCCCTTTATCAGCTGTGAGCAACAAAGCAGTGAAGAACATAAGAGATGACAAAGGTCTCAAATTGGTCCTGGTCATTTGTTCTCAAAAGGTTTCCAGCACGTTTACACTCCTCTTTTTTGAGGGAAGAACCGGCTCTCCCACGGCCCCCCTGTTGGCCTTTCGCTCCACGAGGGTGGCACCGGGGAGCGACATGGGCTGCGGGGGAAGTGCGCAAGGGGCACGAGTTCACGATCTCGACGCCTTCGCAGATGTCTCACCATCAAACTCGGAGGTCTTAGCCAAACCTGTGCCTCGGTTGGAACACATGCGAACCATGGAACTGAGAGTGATTTCTGCTTGTAATGGATGGAACTGGTTGGCACCTTGCGTGAACCGACCCCATTTCCTACTAGAGCTCAATTCACATTGCCGTAGTCAAGATAGCCAAAGCTATTGGTTTACCAGAACTTCACTAACAAAAAAAAATGCACAATCGTGCCAAAATCCGAGGTGAGACCGACCGGGGCCAAAACCAAAAAGAAGGCGGCGAACGTTATTTGCTGGGACAGCAATGCCCTCGCCAACGAGCTGCAAATCAAGGTGCCACCGAAACGTTGGCACCTGTGCTGTGTTGTCACAAGCTGACAGATCCAGGGATGATGTCGTTTCAAGATGTTTCAAGCCGGAGAGGGGAATCTAATCGATCATAGATCCATCCAGACATCTTCTTGGAATGGCATGATGGTGTTTCTGACCGGATTTCGGGCATTCAGGAACTGTACGTGCTTTTCACACACGAAGACAGATGAAATGACAGTTGGGGGACTCCTCGCCCCCAATTCTGAGGGGGAATTTGATCACCGCATATCTCATGATGTCCCCAGTTCCCATCGTTTTGGAGTCAGGTGGAAAAGGATGATGTGCGGCAGAGCATGTTGAACCTGGGACTCCTCGATAAGGCGAAGGGGGGGGGGCGAAGGGCCGCTGCACTGGAAGATCCCACCAGAGCCACCATGTTTTGATGGAAATCCCCCATTTGCAATAGGAAAATATAGGAAAATGATCTGAACATGGTGGACTTCCACTGAGTAGTTGTTTCAGGTAGTGTAGGTCACAGGTGTGAAGCAAGACCTGGAGCTGCTTGGTGTTTCCGGATGACTCGGCTACCATGCGGTGATTTTCAGTAAGCACTAACCACTAACCAACTCCGAACTGGTCAAAGGAAGTTTCATAGAGGAAACCCCGAGCTACGGAAAGTGAACATTGTCACTAGCCCAGAAATCATTGTGTGTCTAGTTCGCATGTGCCTTAAGAGATCATGAAGTCACATTCTCATTTACCCAAAGATCATTGTGTCCAGTTGATATGTGCCTTAAGAGATCACGAAGTCACACTCTCACTAGCCCAGAGATCATTGTGTCCAGTTGGCATGTGCCTTAAGAGATCATGAAGTCACATTCTCAATAGCCCAGGGATCATTGTGTCCAGTTGGCATATGCCTTAAGAGATCATGAAGTCACATTCTCATTAGCCCAGAGATCATTGTGTCCAGTTGGCATGTGCCTTAAGAGATCATGAAGTCACATTCTCATTAGCCCACAAATCACTGTTTCCAGTTGGCATGTGCCTTAAGAGATCATGAAGTCACATTCTCATTAGCCCAGAGATCATTGTGTCCAGTTGGCATGTGCCTTAAGAGATCATGAAGTCACATTCTCATTAGCCCACAAATCACTGTTTCCAGTTGGCATGTGCCTTAAGAGATCATGAAGTCACATTCTCATTAGCCCAGAGATCATTGTGTCCGTGGGCGCGTGCGTGAATGAAAGTAGAGGGAACGAGGGTAGAGGTAGGGGTTAGAGGTTAGAGGTAGGAGGGTAGAGTAGAGGTAGAGGTAGCAGGTTTAGGGTAGAGGTTAGAGGTAGAGGTGAGGTAGAGGTAGAGGTTAGAGGTAGAGGGTATAGTAGAGGTAGGGGTAGAGGTAGAGGTAGAGGTAGAGTAGAGGTAGAGGTAGAGGTAGGGTAGAGGTAGAGGTAGAGGTAGAGGTAGAGGTAGAGGTAGAGGTAGAGGTAGAGGTAGAGGTAGAGGTAGAGGTAGAGGTAGAGGTAGAGGTAGAGATAGAGATAGAGATAGAGTAGAGGCAGAGTAGAGGTAGAGTAGAGGTAGAGTAGAGGTAGGGGTAGAGGTAGAGGTAGAGGTAGAGGTAGAGGTAGAGGTAGAGGTCGAGGTCGAGGTCGAGGTCGAGGTCGAGGTCGAGGTCGAGGTCGAGGTCGAGGTAGAGGTAGAGGTAGAGGTAGAGGTAGAGGTAGAGGTAGAGGCAGAGTAGAGATAGAGATAGAGAGAGAGATAGAGATAGAGATAGAGATAGAGATAGAGATAGAGATAGAGATAGAGATAGAGATAGAGTAGAGGCAGAGTAGAGGTAGAGTAGAGTAGAGCAGAGTAGAGCCGAGTAGAGTAGAGAAGGGTAGAGTAGAGCAGAGTAGAGCAGAGTAGAGAAGACTAGAGTAGAGAAGAGAAGAGTAGAGCAGAGTATAGCAGAGTGGAGTAGAGAAGAGAAGCGATGAGTAGAGTAGAATAGAGTAGAGGCAGCGTAGAGTAGAGAAGAGTAGAGTAGAGCAGAGCAGAGTACAAGTAGAGTCGGGGTAGAGGTTGAGTAGAGTAGAGTCGAGAAGAGTAAAGTAGAGAAGAGTAGAGGCCAAGGCTGCGCGCAGGGTATTTGTTTTTCAGTTATGTCTTGCGATCCTGATTGTGTTTTGCAAGTGACTTTTGGCAGATCGCATTGGAACAGCTAGTTCATACGATTTGAATGTTAGGATTTGCGCGAAACATTGTTTTTTCCGGTAAACGGATGTTCCGCTGCGAAGAAATGTTGGCTCGCGAGCGCGACGGGGTTAGGCGTCGCCGCTTTGCCGTGGAATCTGTCACAAACTTCGCGCGCAATGTAACTGAGGCTCCCAGGTGACTGTTTCATTGGAACTGCTGCATCAAAGCGATGTGTTCTACAGTAGTGCGTTGCAAATCTATGGTAGTTTGCATGTGTTGCGGTACAGAGTGCGTTGGAAATTCTGCATCACAGCGATGTGTTCTACAGTAGTGTGTTGCAATTCTATTGTCTTTTTCAACTCAGAGTCACTCTGCAGATCGCAGTGGGATGGCTTCGTCAAGGTGTCTCGAAAGGGACATGTTTTTCAGTAATGTCTTTCTTACAGTGCTTTGCAAGTCACTGTTGGCAGATCGCATTGGAACTGCTACATCAAGGATGCGATTTGAATGCTAGGATTTGCACGAAACAGTCTGTTTTTTCGGGTAAACGGATGTTCCGCTGCGAAGAAATGTTGGCTCGCGCGCGCGACGGGGTTAGGCGTCGCCGCTTTGCGGTGGAATCTGTCTCGAACTTCGCGCGCATTGTAACTGAGGGTTCCAGGTGACTTTTTCCCGAGAGCGTCTGAGCGCAGGGTTCTTCCAATAGTGGGGGTCTGTAAAACATCTTCTCATCTTCACATCTTCTCATCTTCACATCTTCTCATCTTCACATCTTCTTATCCTCACATCTTCTCCTCATCCCTCATCTTCTCATCTTCACATCTTCTCATCTTCACATCTTCTCATCTTCACACCTTCTCATCTTCACATCTTCTCATCTTCACATCTTCTCATCCTCACATCTTCTCCTCATCTTCTCATCTTCACATCTTCTCATCTCCTCATCTTCTCATCTCCTCATCTTCTCATCTTCACATCTTCTCATCTTCACATCTTCTCACATCTTCTCACATCTTCTCACATCTTCTCACATCTTCTCACATCTTCTCACATCTTCTCACATCTTCTCACATCTTCTCACATCTCTCACATCTTCTCACATCTTCTCACATCTTCTCACATCTTCTCACATCTTCTCACATCTTCTCACACCTCCACTCACATCTTCTCACATCTTCTCACATCTTCTCACATCTTCTCACATCTTCTCACATCTTCACATCTTCTCATCTCACATCTTCTCCTCTTGCCCTCTTGCCCTCTTGCCTCTTGCCCTCTTGCCCTCTTGCCCTCTTGCCCTCTTGCCCTCTTGCTCTCTCCTTCTTTTCTATTTCTCTTCTGAAGGCGGGAGCAGGGGCAGTGCCAACGAGACGGCACGAAACGCAACCTTTTCGCACGAAATGAGGGTCGATCGGCAAAAACTGAGGTAAAATTGCGATTTGACTTGTCCTGGAGCAACCCTTTCCGCACGAAATGAGGGTCGATCGGCAAAAACTGAGGTAAAATTGCGAGTTTACTTGTGCCGGAGCAACCCTTTCGCAAAAATTAGGGTCGATCGGCAAAAACTGAGGTAAAATTGCGATTTTTCGTGTGCCGGAGCAACCCTTTCGCACGAAATGAGGGTCGATCGTCAAAAACTGAGGTAAAATTGCGATTTTACTTGTCCCGGAGCAACCCTTTCGCACGAAATGAGGGTCGATTGCAAAAACTGAGGTAAAATTGCGATTTTACTTGTGCCGGAGCAACCCTTTCGCACGAAATGAGGGTCGATCGGCAAAAACTGAGGTAAAATTGCGATTTTACTTGTGCCGGACTTGTCTGTGTGTCAAAGCGTTTGTGTGTAAAAGCGTCTGTGTGTAAAAGTGTTTGTGTGTAAAAAGCGTCTGTGTGTAAAAGCGTCTGTGTGTAAAAGCCTCTGTGTGTAAATGTGTTTGTGTGTCAAAGCGTCTGTGTGTAAAAAGCGTCTGTGTGTAAAAAGCGTCTGTGTGTAAAAGCGTCTGTGTGTAAAAGTGTTTGTGTAAAAGTGTTTGTGTGTAAAAGCGTCTGTGTGTAAAAGCGTCTGTGTGTAAAAACATCTGTGTGTAAAAGCGTCTGTGTGTAAAAGCGTCTGTGTGTAAAAGCTTCTGTGTGTAAAAGTGTTTGTATGTAAAAGTGTTTGTGTGTACAAGCTTCTGTGTGTAAAAGCTTCTGTGTGTAAAAGCGTCTGTGTGTAAAAGCGTCTGTGTGTAAAAGTCTCTGTGTGTAAAAGCGTCTCTGTGTGTAAAAGTCTCTGTGTGTAAAAGCGTCTGTCTGTAAAAGCGTCTGTGTGTCAAAGCGTCTGTGTGTAAAGCGTCTGTGTGTAAAAGTGTTTGTGTGTAAAAGCTTCTGCGTGTAAAAGCGTCTGTGTGTAAAAGCGTCTGTGTGTAAAAGCGTCTGTGTGTAAAAGCGTCTGTGTGTAAAAGCTGTGTGTAAAAGCGTCTGTGTGTAAAAGCGTCTGTGTGTAAAAGCGTCTGTGTGTAAAAGCGTCTGTGTGTAAAAGCCTCTGTGTGTAAAAGTGTCTGTGTGCAAAAGCGTCTGTGTGTAAAAGCGTCTGTGTGTAAAAGCGTCTGTGTGAAAGCGTCTGTGTGTAAAAGTCTCTGCGGGTAAAAGCCTCTGTGTGTAAAAGTCTCTGTGTGTGAAAGAGCCTGTGTGTAAAAAGCGTCTGTGTGTAAAAGCGTCTGTGTGTAAAAGCGTCTGTGTGTAAAAGGGTCTGTGTGTAAAAGCGTCTGTGTGTAAAAGCGTCTGTGTGTAAAAGCGTCTGTGTGTAAAAGCGTCTCTGTAAAAGCGTCTGTGTGTAAAAGCGTCTCTCTCTGCGGGTAAAAGCCTCTGTGTGTAAAAGTCTCTGTGTGTAAAAGAGCCTGTGTGTAAAAAGCGTCTGTGTGTAAAAGCGTCTGTGTGTAAAAGAGCCTGTGTGTAAAAAGCGTCTGTGTGTAAAAGCGTCTGTGTGTAAAAGGGTCTGTGTGTAAAAGCGTCTGTGTGTAAAAGCTTCTGTGTGTAAAAGCGCCTGCGTCTAAAAAGCATCTGTGTGTAAAAGCGTCTGTGTGTAAAAGCGTCTGTGTGTAAAAGAGCCTGTGTGTAAAAAGCGTGTCTCCATACTAACAACAGAAGACTCTGCTCCTCTACGCTCTCGGGCCATCCGTCGTCTAGTTCTCTTCTTGGTTGATGCTGTGCTATTGTGATTAGCATGTGTGCAGACACTTTGTGCATTGGAACTGCTGTGTTGTGTTGAGCGATTCAGTTTGTGCAGATCGCAGTGGACTGGCTGCAGCAAGGTTTCTCGCTGCTGCGGCTGCGTGCGGAATACTATTGTGTTTAGCCGCTGAGAATCGCAAATCGTATTGTAGTCGCTGCATGAAGGTTGCGAACGGTGATTAAGCAGCAGATGTTTCTGCATTTTGCCGAGGATGATTTTCCTTAAAAAAAGATCTTTTAAAAGTGCTTCAAAATCGTGTTTTTTCCGTTTGTGCGTCGAGATCCGGTTTTGGAGCTGCCATTTCTGTAGCCGCGGTGCGTAATTCTGTTGTGTTTTAAACCTCAGCGTTTGCAGATCGCAGTGGGATGGCTGCGGCAAGGTTCCTCGCTGCTGCAGCTGCATGCGGAATACTGACTATATTTTTTTTGCAGCTGAGAATCGTAAACAGGATTGTAGTAGCTGCATGAGGGTTGCGAACGGTGCTTTGGCAGCAGAGTAACTGAGGTTTCCAGGTGACCTTTTCTCTCCTTTCTTGACGCTGTGCTATTGTTTTGCTCTGTGTAAAAGCTTGCTCTGTGTAAAGCTTCTCTGTGTAAGAGTTTGCTGTGTGAAAAAAATCTCTGTGTAAAAGTTTGCTATGTGTTAAAGCTTGTTGTGTGCAAAAGCTTCTGTGTGTAAAAGCCTCTCTGTGCAAAAGCTTGCTCTGTGAAAAAGTTTGCTCTGTGTAAAAGCTTGCTCTGTGTAAAGCTTCTCTGTGTAAGAGCTTGCTGTGTGAAAAAGCTTCTGTGTGCCTAGGGGAGATGCAGCGGGCCCTCACAGCTTCTCAACTCTGTTCTGTGATTTCTTCCTCTTTTCGCTTCACCCCTTTTCAATTGTGACCACCCCTTTTCAGCTCTTCTCAGACCATCTCTGCTCTTCTCAATTCTCACAACTCTTTTCAACAGCTCTCAAAGTTTTTTTCATCTCTTCCCACCTCAGCTCAACTCTTTTCACCTCTTCCCAGCTCTTCTCAAAGACTCTCACCTCTGCCCACCTCTTCTCAACTTTTCTCACCTCTTGCCACCTCTTCTCAACTCTTCCCACCTCTTCTCACCCCTGCTCAACTCATCTCACTTCTTTCTCAGCTCATCTCAGCCCTTCTCATCTATTGTCAACTTCTCAGTTCTTGCCAGCTCTTCTCAAATCTTCTCACCTCTTTTCACAGGAAACTTCCGCCACCCGCCTTGCGCGGGTTCTACCTGTACCAGGATGGTCACCAAAGTAGACACTCACTACATGAATCACAAGGGAAAAGGTGAAAACATAGTCTTAGACTCTTTGGATCCATAGACCTGCAGTAGAAAATCCCATGTGGGACGGTGGATCATCTACCAACACACTAGAAATTTTGGCATTTTTCGATTCCCAAGTCTGTTGAACATGGAGGGCATTGCCAGGATGTCAGCTAGTTGGCTCAACGGCTGTCCACCGCTTGTGAATTGCTGTCTTTGGATACCCTCGTGTGAAGAAGGATGGCAGAGGAAGATCTTCATCTTGCATGATTTTCAGAGGAAATCATCCACAAAATCAGAATGTTTTTGCAGTGCCCGGTATAGAAGCCATATGAAAATTATCTTCAACTCACGGAAATTCAATGAAATCCACACATTTTACACATCACCAGGTTACATCGGTTAGAAAAACTGCTTCGAACATGTTTCGCCAGTGCCTGGGGCTTAACGGTTCCGAAACGGTTCCGAAACGGTTCCGACGCGCCAGGAGGATTTCGAGGATTACGTTTTCACCCGAGGAACTAGCAGTGGCACTACTGGGTCTTTCGTGGTCGGCCAACTTTCTGAGGCGTGGGACGAGGAAACTCCGAGACTGAAGAAAAACCGTCAAAAACCCAAGTTATCCAATCTATTGAGACTTATCATGATTTTATCTTTATGATTCTTTATATCTATCTCTATCGATCTATCGATCTATCGATCTATCGATCTATCGATCTATGTATCTGTCTATCTATCTATCTATCTATCTATCTATCTATCTAGTTATCTATAAGTATAATATAATACATGTCTTTATAATAGGTCATTTGGTTCATAGGGAAGCCAATGGTGAGTACCCCAATTTGAGCAAAAAAACATTGGAACCAGTTGCTACACCTCCTGCATAAATGGGTGATTTCGAAACACTTGAGCTTATATGATGGCTGGCGCAAACGATGACGAGCCAACTGACAAAGAACTCATGGTAGTAAGGGGTCATCTTCAAAACAGATAGCATTTCAGGTTCGTGAGCTATGATGATTTGTCCAGCATGATTCTGTGTATATACAGGTCACGTCGCATCGACTGGATTAAAGCAGGGATAGTGTCAACATTCTACCCATGCAGGAGCGTATCATCGTAGCTGGGAAGTCCAAACACTGGGATGTAAAATTGGATATATCCCCGTCTTAGCTTTCAATTGGATTCAAGTATTGGATGATACTTGGGAAAGCTGGCTTATTCATGTGTATTCCTTAGTTATTCCTTATTATTATTATTCCTCAGTTATCTCGCATCGGACCCACAGTTTCGGTTAGCACGTGACCAGGCGAGCGCATCGGAAATGAGGCCCGCTGTCATTCAGGAGGAGCTTGATCATGGTCTTGAGAGGCGTGGGCGACCACGCAACATTAAAATGCCCTCCAGTGGTGAACGGAGGGAGGGGTTAGCTATGTTTGGTTCCAACTCTTACCTGTCAAATTATTAAATGATACGCATATTACATATCGATCTAAAGGTTCTTGTAAAGAGTTTTAATTGCGAAGACCGTTCATGTTATGTTGGGAACCCTCGCGAAAGTTTTTTTTCGAGTTCGCGACAGTAACATTTTTTTTCGCGAAGGTTTCGCGAAAGTTGGATATTATAATCATTATGTAAAGGGCTGCCACCCACTGCCGCCTGAGGTCCGGCAGGAGAAGGGCACCGGAGAATTTCGGTTTGGTTCTGGTTCAGTTCCCTGCGTGGTGGTGCTTTTGGAAAATCACTTTGCCCTTCATAAGTAGCAGCCGAGCTTCCAAAGGTGAGGCTTCGCGACAGCCAAACACCATGGTCCTGAAGCGCATCCTTGCACCTGCCGCTGTCACTGCCTAATGATGATTTTTGAAGTCTCAAGAAACAAGCTCCAAACGCAGCAGCCAAGCTTTCAAAAGTGCGGCTTTGCGAGAGCCAAACACCAAGGCCCCTGGTGTTCGCTTTTCCTTCAATGCGCCGGGGTCTGTGAATAGGGATATTTTCGCGAAAGTTCCGCGAAAGTTCTGCGAAGGAGCGGGCGAAAGTCAAAGTGCATGTTGAAGGGGGGGTCAGTAAACCTTGCAAAAAAATATAGTCAGCAACAATCTGTCCGGAGAAGGGATTCCGTGATGCTAGCTGCATGTTTAAAAAGGCTATCAAGAAGTGATCCGTGATTCTCTGGCATAATTTGGCAGGTGGTGAACGAATCTTCATAAGAGGCGTTGTTGCCCAGCATTGGCCCCGCGAAAGATAAACGTGGAGTTCGCGAAAGTTTCGCGAAAGTAACATTTTTATTCGCGAAGAATGGCCGTTTGCAGATAAAGGAATTTTGATCAACCATCTTATATATATATACAGTCATGTATCTTAGTATCTTTATGTAACGATATTGAATGTGGCAGCCACTTTGAGCTAGGATCAGAGTTTCCCAAGTACAAGATAGGCTGCACTAGAATTATGAATCTGAAGATTATGGCGAAACTGATTTTGAATTTGTGCAGTGGACCGTGACTGGTTTTTGCCACTAGATCCGAGAGTTTTTGTGAGGTACCTCCTTGGCTGTGGGAAATCATTTCTGGATCGGTCAATGAGGGATTGGACCATCTCAACATTTGTAGGGAATATACCTTATTACAATTCCTTGTGCAAATCATGCGACCTTAAGTTACCGCACTAGATGCTTGTTGCACCATCGCCAGTTGTTGATTAAAGGATTTCATCGTTCGTAAATGCATTGTCTCAGGTTCATGAGAGGATCCTATCATTACCCACATCTTTGTGTGGGGTTCTTGTTTTTGGTTCTGTATCCCGTCATCCGCTTCCTCCTCCTCCTCCTCCTCCTCGTCCTCCTCCTCCTCCTCCGCGCCTCTCTTTGTCACTCGCACACAACTTTTCACACACGAATCTTTCACACACTAGACAAGAACTGGATCATTGTAGTGATCCGTTGGGAACTGAATCCCATGACGTGCAATTCGACTAGAGAGAGAGAGAGAGATATATATATATGGGCTATGGTGGCCACCAGCTGCGACTTAAATGCGCCCAGGTGCACCACCAAAGCCCACCAGGTACGTTTACACGGGTCCCGGGGAGGTGTCTTCGTTGATCACCGACACCCCCGGGACCCCGGTGATCCCCTGCTGTAAAGAAACATATACTAGTATAATATAGAGATGAGCCGGTCGCGAAGTTTTACGTCTATTCAGACGTTTCACACACACACACACCCTGCCTAAGGCAGAGTTGTTTGTATGCAATGAGGTGGAGGTGAGGATGAATGGGGGAATGAAGATGAGCTGAAAGTGAAAATGACATGAAAGATTACTTAACCGGGACACGAGGAGGGGAACGCAAAAGAAGAGGAGAGAGCAAGCACCCACACCAACACACCTGGCCCGGAGCGGGCAAACCCTGAAAGGGCAAGGGAAAAGAAAAGCGGAGGCCGACGGACACGGAAAAAGACCAGCGGAGGGGGGGGAAGGACGGAAGCGCCTGAACCAACCTACCACAGCGAAACCTACGCTTACCTAGGCACGCACAGGACCCAACCTACCTGGGGAGGGAAGAACGCATGAAATAGGGGACAGAATGGGGAACTAGTTGGTGAAGAGGAGCTGAAGCAACAAAATTTTAAATGGGATTCAGTTCAAACCTAGAAAATCGAGCGTTATTCCCTCAAACGGGACCGTTGTCGATCAGGCCACATGGGCATTAAACAGCTGTTCAGATTCGGATGAATTAAGTGCACAGCATGTTTTACCTCACCAAATACCAAACAGACCATACCTGCAGGAAGAGGACATGCCTGTTGCCTCATGGACATGTTGCATTGCAAAAAGCTTCGGCAAAAAGGAAGTTTGTGGTAGTTCGGCAAGGCTCCACTGGAGCAACGTTGAACATTCCGAAAGTTCATCAGGACAACAGGAGCGGCAGGACGTTCAAAAAAGGTGCATAACCGAAAGGCCGGCTGTTTCACTCTACTTAGACGAATTACCACATTAAAATGTGTCAATTCAGAAGTCAAGTCGGTCCACATTCACCTTAAGAAAGGTTCCCTCAAATGGGTCCACGGCACCATGTCGGAGCCACCAAGGAAATCACACAAGACAAGAACTGGATCATTGTAGTGATCCGTTGGGAACTGAATCCCGCAACCTGCAATTAGACTAGAGATAGATAGATAGATAGATGGATGGATAGATAGATAGATAGAGAGAGAGAGAGATAGAGAGAGAGATAGAGAGATAGAGAGATAGAGAGATAGAGAGATAGATAGATAGATAGATAGATAGAGAGAGATAGATAGATAGATAGAATAGAATAGAATAGACGTGAGTAGAATAGAAAAGAATAGAAAAGAAAAGAAAAGAATAGATAGATAGATAGATACATACATACATACATAGATACATAGATGCATAGGTAGATAGATAGATAGATAGATAGGTAGATAGATAGATAGATATATGGGCTATGGTGGCCAACAGCTGCGACTTAAATGCGCCCAGGTGCACCACCAAAGCCCAGCAGGTACGTTTACACGGGTCCCGGGGAGGTGTCTTCGTTGATCACCGACCCCCCCGGGACCCGGGTGATCCCCTGCTGTAATAAAAATATGTGATATATATATATATATATAGAGAGAGAGAGATCAGTCGGTCGCGAAGTTTTACGTCTATTCAGACGTTTCACACACACACAACTTTTTCACACACAAATCTTTCACACACAACTTTGTCACATACAATCTTTCACGTACAGCTTTCTCACACACACACACAACTTTCTCGCACACAAATCTTTCACACACAACTTTGTCACATACAAACTTTTACACACAACTTTCTCGCACACACACACACAACTTTCTCACACACAAATCTTTCACACACAACTTTGTCACATACAACTCTCACACACACACACAACTTTGTCACACACGACATCCACTTTTCCTTTGCGTGGCAGGCGTGGCACTTTTGGTGCTGGGTTGGGTCTGGTGGCGCGCTTGGTCCCGGATAGTCGCCCGTGGCGCTGCGGCACTTTGCGTGGCAGGCGTTGCACTTGGCGACATCCACATTCCTTTTGCGTGGCAGGTGTGGCTCTGGGTGACATCGACGTTCCCTTTGCATGGCAGGCGTGGGACTTGGAGACATCCACGTTGCTCACACACAACTTAATGTTTCGTCCTGACTAGTGTGTACCCCCCTCAAACAATATCTATACCCTCTTTAACGTTGGCTGTCAAAAAATTCTTCCCCAGAAAAAATACGATCCCGTACTTAAGTAATGTCGACCATGGATTAATACACCCCTGGGCTGTTTATTTGGGAGGGTACCATTTAAGTATTAGATTATGACTATTGGAGGAGTAACCCCCCAATTAATCAACCATGGTTTATTAATCCGGGGTTGACATTAAGGATTTCAATTGGCGACAATTGAAATCCAATTCTTTTTTTGCTGATGAACTTGCGATATATGTAGTACTTGTAGTACTTGTAGTACCTTGTTGCAGGTTGATTGCGTTACCTGTTCCACCTTAAGTTTTTTATTCAAAGTGTAGTAAGAGAAATAGAAAGAGAAGAAGAGAGGAAGAGGAAGAGGAAAAAGAAGAGGAAGAAGAAGAGGAAGAAGAGGAGGAAGAGGAAGAGGAAAAAGAAGAGGAAGAGCGAAAAGAAGAGGAAGAGGAAGAGAAACAGGAAGAGGAAGAGGAAGGGGAAGAGGAAGAGAAAAGAAATTTGTAAAAGGTTTTTCTTCCTTCTCTCGGCCCCAGGATCAGCTCCTGGCAAAGTTTGCTGCAATTGTGAACCCTGAGAACAAACCTACTAAACTAAATTGGTCCCTCTCGTGGCCCAGCGCCTTGGAAATTTATAGAAAACTGTTCTTTAATAAGGGTTTAATAAGCGGCCTGATTCTTTGGGGAAAGGCTTGCGCTTTGAACTTTGCAATTGCTTTTGGAAAAGGCATACCTTTCTTCTCTTGGCTCCAGGATCAGCTCTGGAAAAGTTTGCTGCAATTCTGAACCCTGAGAACAAACCTACTAAACTAAATTGGTCCCTCTCGTGGCCCAGCGCCTTGGAAATTTATAGAAAACTGTTCTTTAATAAGGGTCTAATAAGCGGCCTGATTCTTTGGGGAAAGGCTTGCGCTTTGAACTTTGCAATTGCTTTTGGAAAAGGCCTACCTTTCTTCTCTTGGCTCCAGGATCAGCTCTGGAAAAGTTTGCTGCAATTGTGAACCCTGAGAACAAACCTACTAAACTGAATTGGGCCGTCTCATGGCCCAGTGTCTTGGAAATTTGTGGAAAAACTGTTCTTTCATAAGGGTCTAATAAGCGATCTGATTCTTTTGGGAACGGCAGACAGGCACGATTCAGAAAAAATGTTTTTTTTGATTCAAACATTTTTTAAAAACAAAGTGGTCTCCCAAGATTTCTTGCCACAATAGTGAACTTTCCAAACATTGCTGGGGCCCTGAATGATTTGGAAAAAGTTGGCACAATAGCGAACCTAGCTGCTAATCCGGATACAACATTACTCACACACACAGCTTTTTCACACACACACACAACTTTGTCACACCCTACTTTCTCACATACAACTCTTTCACACACATCTTAATCACGCACAGCTCTTTCACACACAACTTTGTGACACACACACAAATCTTTCAAACACACGCAACTTTGTCACACACAGCTCTTTCACACGCATCTTTGTCGCCCACAACTCTTTCACACACACAACTTTGTCACACACAACTCTGTCGCACACAACTCTTTCACACACAATTCTTTCACACACAGCTTTCTCACGCACAACTCTTTCACACACACAACTCTTTCACACGCAACTCTTTGGACTTATCGTTCCTCTACAGTCTCCTCTGTCTTTCCTGCCTTCTCCGTATCGCTTCAATCACTGGTTCTGATTATTGGAAGAAGTTGACTTGTGGGGTTATCCGTTCCTTTCTTTTTTTCAGCATGCAACCTCCAACAGACAGAAAAGTATAGAACAGTGAACTCCCGCCTAACATTGTTGCAGAATATATAGTATAGCGGCAAAAATTGTTTTCTATCCTTTTCGTTGGTTCCCATATATACAAATATATACAACTTCCAATTTATGTTTGTTGTCCAAGACTTCTTTCAGAATTGAATTAGTTGATGTTTCCTCAAGGCCCAGGTGTGCAATGGGTCACTCCAAATTCTTGTATTGCTGGTGATATTTTGCCAGTACAGTCGCGAGGCTCTAATTCTGTTTCTAACTTGCTTCTAAATTTGTCCACCCCGCAAAGTGGATCAAAAGCGGATAAGAAGATATGGAGGTGTCCCAAGATGGAGGTGCCCAAAAAAAGATAGTTTACCAGTAGTACCGCACAAGGCGGTGGCGGAAGTTTCAAAAATAGGAAACCTATAGGAGAGGTTAGTTCCCCCCCATTTCAGGAAATCCCCATATAAAAAGTAGATTTTCGACCAGCTGTTCCAGTGTTCCAGCACTTTGGCCCAGGCTTCCAGAGGGTGCTTCATCGGAAGAAAGTGGAAGAGAACGCATCAACAGTGAAGGCATGGCCACAGAGAAAAATCTGGCCACTGAGAGCTGAGGGGCGCCGGCGAGCCCTTCGTGACTGCAGATGAAACAATAAAACATGATGAAACACATGTTTTCCTATCCAGCAAAACAGATCTATTGGCAGGCGAATTTGAGCTTGACCATGTTTTTATGAACATTGAAGCAAGACATGATGAGCCATTCACAACTCTGATGACTGTTTTTTTGTGAGGAAGGATGACTCCCAAAATCTGATTAAACACATGTGGATCCTTAGGGACTGAGGCAAGGCCCCCCAAAAGACTTGGAGAAAGTGGGCTCTAACCCTAATCACAAACCATTTTCGCATTCTGGGGATAATTTTAATCATCATCATCATCATCATCCAATCCTCATCCTCATCATCATCCCCATCCCAGTGAACTCCGTTGAGGTTTCTAGAAAATGACAATTCGTCCGCAGTGTGCCGCGCCCGCAGTCATGCGGGGCGTGGGGCGAAGGATAGCTTTATGAGTTCCAGCCAGCCACAAAGGGTGTCCCAGAAGTAAGCAGAAACAAGATGGAAGCCACGAACCCGAATGTATTCACGTTCTTGGACTACGAGTGAAAACCCTTGCAATAGGAAAACGAACCTTTTTTTCATGCATCGTGCGCGGATATCGTCTCAGCGAAGGCACCTGATCAACAGTTCACAAAGAGACAACTAACCAGCACAACAACATCACCACCATCACAACGAAATCACCACCAACACAACAACATCACCAGCGCAATGAAATCACAACGAAATCACCAGCGCAACAAAATCACCAGCACAACAACATCACCAGCGCAACGAAATCACCAGCACAACGAACGCGCCAGCGAACATCACCAGCGCAACAAAATCACCAGCACAACGAAATCACGAGCACAACGACATCACCAGCGCAACGAAAGCACCAGCGCAACGAAAGCACCAGCACAACGAAATCACCAGCGAACAGCAGCAGCGCAACAAAATCACCAGCACAAACGAAATCACTAGCACAACGAAATCACCAGCACAACAACATCACCAGCACAACAACATCACCAGCACAACGAGACCACCATCACCTGCCACACGCCACACTTTACCCACTGCACACTCCACACTCCACACTCTACACTTTACACCCCACACTCCGCACTCTACACTTTACACTCTACACTTTACACTCTACACTTTACACTCTACACTTTACACTCTACACTTTACACACTCCACACTCCACCCTTTCCACTCCACACTCCACACTCCTACTTTACACTCCGCACTCCACCCTCCACACTCCACACTTTCCACTTCACACCCACACTCTACACTTTACACTCCACACTCCTTCCTTTACACAAAGTTTGCACAAAGCACTTCCCAGTACTACTGTGTACTACAAAGCTTGCACAAGGCACTTCCCAGTACTACCTTGTACTACAAAGCTTGCACAAAGCACTGTATGTATGTATGTATGTACGTACGTATGTACGTACGTATGTATGTATGTATGTATATATGTATACATGTATATATGTATGTATGTATGTATGTCTGTCTGTATGTAATGTATGTATGTATGTATGCATGTATGTATGTATGTATGTATGTCTGTCTGTATGTATGTATGTATGTATGTATGTGTGTATGTGTGTATGTATGTATGTCTGTCTGTATGTCTGTATGTATGTATGTATGTATGTATGTATGTGTGTATGTGTGTATGTAGTGTATGTATGTATGTATGTATGTATGTATGTATGTAATGTAATGTAATGTAATGTAATGTAATGTAATGTAATGTAGTGTATGTACGTACGTACGTACGTATGTTTGTATGTATGTATGTATGCATGTATGTGTGTGCATATGTGTTTGTATGTGTGTATGTATGTTTGTATGTATGTATGTATGTATGTGTGTGTATGTATGTATGTATGTATGTATGCATGTATGTATGTATGTATGTATGTGTGTGTATATGTGTGTGTATATGTGTCTGTATGTTTGTATGTATGTATGTATGTATGCAGGCGCAATACTTTATACACATGGACTGGAAAAGTTGCAAAACGTTTTGGCACGAGGTCGTCACCTTTGCTCTCAACTTTTTATTTTTGAAGGAAGTCTCGCACAATTGCTTCGTTTTTGATGTCGTCAATGTGGAAAATTGAGGAAGTCTCGCAGAATTGCTTCGTTTTTGACGTTGTCACGGTCAAAAATTGAGGAAGTCTCGCAGAATTGCCACGCTTCTGATGTTGTCAAGTTCGCAAGAGAAAGTGTCGCAGAATTGCTGCGTTTTCAAGCTTGCAGATAGATAGATAGATAGAAAGATAGACAGACAGACAGACAGATAGATATACAGATAAATAGACAGACAGACAACTACAACTACAACTGCAACTACAACTACACCTACAACCAGACTACACTACCAATACAAATGCAAATGCAAATTTACTACGCTACAGTACACTAATTACATTGCACTACACTACGCTACGCTACACTACACTAATTAAAGTACACTACAGCTATAGCTACAACTACAACTTCTATTACTACTACAGCTAGAGCTACCACTACAAATACACTACGTTACATTACACTAATTACATTACGCTAATTACATTACACTACACTAGACTACAACTACAACTACAACTATACAACTACAACTACAGCTACATCTACAACTACAACTGCAACTACATTACATTGCACAACACTACGCTACACTAATTGCACTACAACTACAACTACAGCTACAGCTACATCTACAACTACAACTACAACTACACTACATTACACAACACTACACTACACTAATTGCACTACAACTACAACTACAACTACAATTGCAACTACGCCACACTACAACTACAACTACAGCGTCTCTACACCCCACTACATCCAGCAGTTGTGGGTGAGGTGACCACCGCAACCATTGCAACCAGTTCAAATAACACAACTCCAACCATCTTTCAGTCCATCAGTGGGTTCCGTCTGCCATCCATGCATCACAACAACTTGCCTCTCCTGTAATGTCGTTATTTTTGAAACTTCCGCCACCGCCTTGTGCGGTACTACTGGTATATCTATACATGGAAGAAAAATATCGACCAGTCCTTGGTAATTTCCATACAGGATAATTGGGAAAATAAAGGAAAATCCATCACTGTGGGCATCCCGACGAAGTCCAGAGACAAAGATGGACAAAGCTTGGCTGGAGCGAACCAAGCCTCAAGATGTTTCGATTCACATCGATGCCCAAGTGCTTTTGCAGTCGTCTGAAGCCAGGGCTTTTTCCCAGCTTTTTCCAGCTCAAAAAGCTGATTTCACCCTTGCGGATCACGTGGAATGACGCACCGGCGGTGCGAAGGAATGCTACATCGTTCAAGACAGGGAACACGCACGCACACACACAGATATATCATTATATGTATATATACCCTCAGGCCGCCTGGTTCGCTGGCGCTGTTATCGACAATGTTGAGGTGGGTTTGGGGTGGGAGGGTTGGGGTTGGGGGGGTGGGGTTTTGGCGGGTTCGGGGGGGCGCAATTGCGTTGTTGGGGTGGGCTGGCTATCGGTTGGTGCTGTGGCTGCTACGTTTTCATGGTGGCGTTGCTACATTGCTAGATCGTTGCGGTTGCTACATTGATGTCACGCCGTTGCTAGATTTTCACGTTGGGGTTGTTACGTTTATTCTAGATCGTTGCTACGTTTTCCGGGAGGGGCTGCTATATTGATGCTAGATCGTTGCTACATTTTCAGGGCAGTGTTGCTACGTTGATGCTGGATCGTTGCTACGTTTTCAGGGTGGGGTTGCTACGTTGATGCTAGATGGTTGCTACGTTGTCAGGGAGGGTTTGCTACACTGATGTTACGCCGTTGCTACATTTTCACAAACAACCAGGACTGCAAACAGTCCTCCAAGCACTGCAGGTGTACAGAGAATCATGTTCCACAGGAATTGTGCGAACTAGCACTGCTGATTTCTACAGAGCAAAGAAGTTGCCTTGGCTGAACTGATGATAAGATGCCATTCGAGGCCACGACAAACCAGACGGCCTGCCATGCACATACATACATAGATACAAACTAGATAGAGATATAGAGACATAGAGACATAGAGATATAGAGACATAGAGACATAGAGACATACATTACATACATTACATACATTACATACATTACATACATTACATACATTACATACATTACATACATTACATACATTACATACATACATACATTACATTACATTACACTACATTACATTACATTACATACATACATACACACACATACATACATACATACATACATACATACACACATACAAACACATATACACACACATACATACATACATACATACAAACATACGTACGTACGTACATACATACATACAAACATACATACACATACATACATACATGCATACATACATACATACCAGACATTACATACATTACATACGTTACATACATTACATACATTACATACATTACATACATTACATACATTACATACATTACATACGTTACATACATTACATACATTACATACATTACATACATTACATACATTACATACGTTACATACATTACATACATTACATACATTACATTAATTACATTCACATTACATTACATTACATACATTACATACATTACATACATTACATACGTTACATACAATACATACAATACATACATTACATACATTACATACATTACATACATTACATACATTACATACATTACATACATTACATACATTACATACATTACATACATTACATACATTACATTCATTACATACATTACATACATTACATACATTACATACATTACATACATTACATACATTACATACATTACATGCATTACATGCATTACATACATTACATACACTACATACATTACATACATTACATACATTACATTACATTGCATTACATACATACATACATACATACTTTACCATACATTACACACATTACATACATTACATAGATACATACATGCATGCATACATAAAAAAAATAAATACATACATACATACAAACATGAATACATGCATACATACATACACACATACATACATACATACATCACATCACATCACATCACATCACATCACATACATACATACAAACATACGTACATACATACATACAGTACATACATTACATACATTACATACATTACATACAGTACATACATTACATACATTACATACATTACATACATTACATACTTTACATACTTTACATACATTACATACATACATACAAACATACATACACATACATACATGCATACATACATACATACACACATACATACATACATACATTACATACGTTACATACATTACATATATTACATACCTGCATACATTACATACATTGCATACATTACATACATTACATACATTACATACATTACATACATTACATACATTACATACATTACATACATTACATACATTACATACATTACATACATTACATACATTACATACATTACATACATTCATACATTACATACATTACATACATTACATACATTACATACATTACATACATTACATACATTACATACATTACATACATTACATACATTACATACATTACATACATTACATACATTACATACATTACATACATTACATACATTACATCCATTACATACATTACATACATTACATACATTACATACATTACATACATTACATACATTACATACATTACATACATTACATACATTACATACATTACATACATTACATACATTACATACATTACATACATTACACACATTACATGCATTTCATACGTTACATACATTACATACATTACATACATTACATACATTACATATATTACATACATTACATACGTTACATACATTACATACATTACATACATTACATACATTACATACATTACATACATTACATACATTACATACGTTACATACAATACATTACAGCCCGAGCGCTGGTTAAGAATCCGAAAGCTTGAGGCCCAGGGTCCCTCAAATTCCTTTTTTTAAATGCAGGCAAACTTACACCACAACAGGCGGAAGGTCCCTCAAATTCTTAGGGCATTCTTAGTTTTGTATTGCCTGCATCTGCACAATTTGGAGCGAGCTTAAACGAGGTAACGAGGTGGAGTTGGCAGATTTGGCAAGAGGCATGCGAAAAAATGATTTTTTAGAGCCTCAATTGTTTTTTTTGCAAAGCCGGGCTTGTCTGAGTTTCATGGAGCAGCGCGGAAAAAAGCAGTTTTTTAGAGCCTGATTTTTTTTTTTGCAAAGCCAGGCTTGTCTGAATTTCCTAAGGTTAGTGTGCAAAAAAAAATAGAGTCTGAAAAATTGTTTTTTTGCAAAGCCGAGCGTCTCTGAGTTTCAAAAGAGCAGCGTGGAAAAAAAAACAACTTTTTAGAGCCTGAAAAGTTTTTTTTTGCAAAGCCGGGCTTCTTTGAGTTTCAAAGAATAGCGCGGAAAAAAAAATAGGGCCTGAAAAGTTGTTTTTTTTCGGAAAGCCGGGCGTCTCTGAGTGTCATAAGAGCAGTGCGGAAAAAAAAATAGAGCCCGAAAAATTGTTTTTCCGCAACTGCAACCCATGCTAAACCCAGCCCTTTGCAGCCAAAGCAAAGAGAGAGAATCAGAAAGCAAAATTCCTTGCAGGAAAGGCTCCTGTAGCGTAATGGTTAGCGTGTTGGACCTCAGCCTTGAGGGTCGGAGAATCGAATCCCGGAAGCAGTCCAAGCATGTGCGAAAAAAACAATTTTCCGGAGCTTGAAAAAATGTTTTTCTGCAAAGCCCGATTTCATCCCATAAGACCATAAGGGGTCACGCCACAAAGAAAATGAACCGCAAAGGGGAATTGCAAACCTCACGTAAAAGCAGTAATTTAAGAATTTGGCAATCCTATTCCAGGGCCCCTCAAATTCTTAAAGTACTATGTGTTTGGTCTACCTGAAAATATGTAGCCCGCCTTGGATTCGAACCCCTCAAATTCTTATACAGTGAATTCTTGTACAATACTCAAGCTGTACATACATTACATGCACTACATACATACTTACATACATACATACATACATGACCATTTGTCAAAAATAGTTGTTTAGAAGTTTAGTATTGATTGTTGATAATTCATCTGGGTCTACTGTTTTTTCCTCTTCGTTATGAGGCGGCACGCAACTAAATTCAGCAATTCTGCAAGGCAGCGCTAGCAAACCCGCTAGGTCTGCGCTAGGTTTGATTGACAGCCATGGCCTCCATGTCGCGAATGTCTTGCCAGCTTTTCTTACAAGTCTGTCAGTTTCCACATATTCCCAAATTTTCGTTTTTTTTTTGCGTATTTTACGCGCTAGATCCCCGCTAGCAACGCGCTAGCGAAAATTGCAAATACATGCCCCGGTCCACCCACAGCCCATTCAGAGGCACAGCCATGTTCACGCTTTGGTAGCTTACAGTAAGGAAACAGCGTTGATCAGGAGGCATGTCAAGAAGCATATTGCATTCAGAGAGGCACACACACACAGAGACACACAGTTCAGGAGATAGTACCAGCGACAGCGAATGAAAACCGACGTGCGTTAGCCGATTCCTGTGGTTTTAGAAAGATTTCCAAAGGTAACGAAGAATTTCCACGTTTTCACGTCATCAAGGTAGGTCATGCTTTGTAAAGGCAAACATGAGGCGGCACGCATGGAATTGCGGTTTATCAACAAAACCGGGAACAGACATTTTGACAAACCGTCACATACATACATACATTCCATTCCATTCCATTCCATCCCATCCCACCCCATCCCATCCCATTCCATTCCATAACATAACATACATACATACATACATACATACATTACATACATTACATACATTACATACACTTACATACATACATTACATACATACATACATACATTACATACATTACATACATACATTACATACATTACATACATTACATACATTACATACATTACATACATTACATACATTACATACATTACAATACATTACATACATTACATACATTACATACATTACATACATTACATACATTACATACATTACATACATTACATACTTTACATTCATACATACATTACATACATTACATACATTACATACACTACATACATTACATACATTACATACAGTACATGCATTACATCATTACATACATTACATACACTACATACATTACATACATTACATACATACATACATACATTACATACATTAGATACATTACATACATTACATACATTACATACACTACATACATTACATACATTACATACATACATGACATATATTACATACATTACATACATTACATGCATTGCATGCTTTACATACATTATCTACATTACATACATTACATACATTACATTCATTAGATACATTACATACATTACATTCATACATACATTACATACATTACATACATTACATACATTACATACATTACATACATTACATACACTACATACATTACATACATTACATACAGTACATGCATTACATCATTACATACATTACATACACTACATACATTACATACATTACATACATTACATACATTACATTACATTACATACGTTACATACATTACATACATTACATACATTACATACATTACACACATTACATACATACATACATACATACATACATACATGCATGCATGCATGCATGCATGCATGAATACATGCACACATACATTGATACATACACACATACATACATACATACATTACATTCATTACAATCATTACATACATACATACATACATACATACATGCATACATGCATACTCGCATACATCAATACACACATGCATCAATACACACATACATACATACATACATACATACACATACATACATACACACACACATACATACATACATACATACACATACATACATACATACATCCATACATGCATACATGCATACCTACATACATACATACATACAGACATACATACATACAAGCATACATTACATACATTACATACATTACATACATTACATACATTACATACATTACATACATTACATACAATACATACATTACATACATTACATACATTACATACATTATATATTCATTTTTTTGCATGCATACATGCATACATACATGCATGCACGGATACACAGATACACAGATACACAGATACACAGGCACATAGATACATAGATACATAGATGCATAGATGCATAGATGCATAGATGCATACACAGATATGTAGATACATATAGTGATGCATGGATACACACATAGGTACACATATAGGTACATGCATACATAGCATACGTAGATACATAGATACATTGATGCATACACAGCTACATAGATACAAACATAGATACATGGATACATACATAGATACAATTTAGATACATACATGCATGCATTCATACATACATAGATACATAGATACATAGTGAATTACATAGATACATAGCTATAGTCATGTATCATATTTGTTGTTGCCCTTTTTACAGTATATGTATACAAATATTTCAATGAGGCTGCTTATTGACAAGAATATCGTGCTGTCTCATTAGAGGATCGGATTGCAATTGATAAGCAAAATATAGAACCTTCCGAGGAAAACTGATCATTTTCGAAGGAATGTTGCATTTGTGCATTGAATACCGCCTCTCTTGACAGGAATGGCAGATCCCAGTTCCTTTGATATGTTCAATAACAAGCCATCAGTTGGCATTGATTCATACAACCCATTCCTGGTAAAGTTGGGTAGCTCATGATTTTGCATAACTAATCTGAACTCTGGATGTTCAAATCTGATTGTTCCCACAAAATAGTTGTGTCTTACCTTTCCATCCCAATCGGATGAATGCGCCATAACCCCAATCAACTATAATCACTGCATTTGTGTCAAACCCCAGCCGTCATCGCAATCTCACTGTCGGCGTTTTTCCACCTTCCTCGACTTCCTCGACGCCGCTACGCTTCCGCTGCGGATAGCGTTTCATTGACAGGAGCAGACACGGGTGCCCCTTGCAACCCACCATGCAAGGCAGTGTTTTTCAACCTGCCTACATACATGGAATAAGCTGGAAATGACTCAGCCCAATGGTGGCAAACAGTGGAAACGGATGCAAATGGAATATTGGAGCGAACACCGCCAAACAAAACCGGCATATCACCACCGATCATAGTAGATCATAGCAAAATAACAAAATAATTGTTTCGAATCAATGATGGAATAGGTTCAAATAGTGGCACTAGTTTCTTCCGGTTTGGCTCCTAAATTGGATCGATTTTTTGCAATAAGTGCCCGTTTTAGCCGAACAAACATACCAAAGGTGTCCTGCTTCAATCATCCAAAAAACATCAGATTAAGCAGCAAACAGTCTATATTCACCCGTCAATCGTGGGAGGCTTTGAACAGCTGAGTTTTGACATGTTGTGAAGCTTTTGTTTACCCAATTTGGACATTCTAAAATTTCCATGGATCCCATGGTGATACGATCCAATTACGAGATGACTTGCGAAATGGTTTACTTGGCGGTACTCTCCATGTAAAAAAGCCTTGCTAATGTTGCATATTCTTGACTACAGTTGGTTATGGTTGATTCCTTCTTTAATAGACAACAAATAATCAACAATGACGAGTTGTAGTCAAAAAAATGTTGTTTATTTCTACTTCTTGTTGGTCGAACATCCCCCGTTTGACGAAGATTCTGAAATCACAGGATCGAGCGTCCCAAAATCCCAGACCTGCCTTGTTTCAGACGAATTATTTTTATTCAGCCAACAAAATGAAATGCCAAACATACTAAGAACAGACAACATGATTAGTTTTTATTTGTGAGTATTGGTTATAGATTCACCCACCAACTGCGCATATTAATTTCTGCTGAAGTGATTTATTTGCTATTGGGCACCTAGCTGACAGTGAAAGATTTTCTGTGACTATCAATGACTATCATTTTTTCAAAATTGATTGAAGGAATTGTCACACGAAACAACTGAATTTTGGGGAAAAAACTTTGTCCTTTCGTCACTTTCCCCTCAAATCAATCCATTTGACACCTGTTTCTGCTTCTGTTCGCTTGCACCGACACTCCCCGTACATGGCCGCGGTCTCTGCTGTGGCATTTCCTCAGGCGGGCGGGAAGAGGCCCGCTTGAATGGTTTCACCACTGTCCGATTCGTTTTTGCAAAGAATTCAAAGATATGAGCAACAATGAAAATTAATGGATTAGATAGAATTCTAATAACAAATGGATATATCCACTGAATAATGATAAATGGATATATCCAATGAGCAACATAAATAAATAAATAGAATGGATTAGAACAAAAATTATAGACAGCGGCGCCAGCGGCTACAGTTTTAGGCACCAGCAGTTGGTGTGTGTTTTCCCAAAACGGCCACACCGTTTTGCGGGTTCCGACTTGGAAATAGGAAAGCATACAGCCACAAGGAATCAACCTCAATCCCCTGGAAAATTTCAGGGCCTTGCATTTGCAATGCCGGTCCTTCCACAAAAACTTGCATGGACATGTTCCTAAATCAACAATAAGCAACAATAATCAACACTTCATACACTTCCAACACTTGGGGACCTCCCCGCCATTTGTTTTTTCCACATTTCTCCCCGCCAAGCAGAGACAAATTGCGGCTCCGTTTGATCTGCTGAGGTCTTCAAGGTTCGGCACGTCAGTGCCAAACTTGAGACATTTCAAAGGAGAACATTTGGAGATTTTCGATGGACCAATGGATTTCCCATTGTGGGAGAGTATTTTAGACATGTGGAGAATTGGGAATATGTTCCTCATGTTTTTTTCCGGAATTCCGGTTTTCTTCAGGTGCACATACCTTTTTTGAAAACATTGAACACAATTTGCACATGGTATGTTTCTGTCCTAGAAACATTGCAACTTTGGGGCAATCCCACCACATCTGGAATCTGAATGTTCTTCCTATTCCCAGGCAAAGGCCCTGGAACGGGTGCCCAAATCGTGAGAATGGTGAAGAAAGAGTTGATGGGGTAGAATGATGTAGAATGGGGGTAAAACCTAATTTTCCCACGGTTTTTTAGTTTTTTTTTCCATAGGGGAATCATAACCATGATCAACACATCAGCAAAGCGTTGGACAGCGCGACGAGGACGGTGAAGCTCATCCTTTTCCCAGATTCGTTGTGGATGTGGATAGTCGTCAGACATATTTGGGATTCATCATCATAGTTTTGGAACTAGCGAGGTTCACCGAAAAATGGAAAGGAACTCACCAGAAAGGGGGTATAGCATGACATGATCATACATTATCCAGAATGGTGGCTGTTCGCCGTGGTTCTTGTCGATAGAGTGGATGGATTTCTCTTTATCAGTCACTAAGACCCATTTCTAGCAACCGCAATACGCTTTGAAAACAATCACATGACGGCATTTTGTAGAGAAGAGTCCCCAGCAAACCTGTTTGCTTCGAGGGGCATATTCATGCATATTCAAGATGTCAGGTATAAAAATTGATTTGCTGGGATTTTTAGATTCCCGGATTCTCCAATCGAAAATTTTTAGGCAACACGAGCACACCATATTGAAGATATTGCTCAGTAGCCATGCGGTGGATTGGGCCCTTGGGCCCGGGAGCTTGGCGATGGCAGCGATGGCAACGTCTTGAAGATCAGCGCACCGTGAATTGAAAGTGGATGAGGAATGATGACGAGATGTGAGTGGTTTATGCCAGTTTATGCCAGTTTATGTGGTGAATTTTGTCCAGAAACCTAGATCGCGAAGATGGTCCAAAAAAAAAATCAGTGAAATCATCTGAAATCACCATAAATCACCTATTCTTTTTCGTCAGTTGGTCCATTAGAACAACCTCAATGCAACGTTTTTTGTTTTTAATCAGGATGAAGCGACGGGACCCATGCCAAAATGTTGCATGATTTCAGGTTGGTGAATTGTCAGATTCTACTAGAAGATTCTTGGTTGACAGATATGGGTATACCAACCCATCATTAATAAACGATTAATATGAAGATGCCGTCATGTTGATATGTATTGGAGGTCGATATCGCTTGCGATTTACAAGACATGCTCATCGCTTATCATCGCTTGCATCGCTTGCGAAATTGGAGCAGCGCCAAGCGCTGGACTCCATTTGACCTTTGCGCATGGGTAACCATTGGTAACAAGGATCCAGCAAATGCAAGTGGTCAACATTTCGGTGACTCAAAATGACAGCAAACTGTGGTTCCCTCGATCATATGATCCTTGCCCACCGCTTTATATTCGGCTGCAGTCCTGCACTGTCTGGTTTCTGAGCCACTTATGATGTGTGGATCACTCATGCAAGGCTCACGGGAATTTAGGCATCCGGCAACCAAAGAGGACAGCAGTGGATTTGACTGGGTAGTTGTTGGATGACATGTGCAGATTGGGTCATTTGAGTACGCGCAAAAGGACCCTGAGTTTAAATTGGGCCCTCCTCGATCCAAAGCTCTCTGCAGATTATAAAGCCTCGTTTTCTTTGTTTCAGTTCAGAGGACATCTTGAGGACTTTTGTTTTGTTTCTTTGTTGAGTTGAAGGAGGAATGCTCAGAGATATGGCGATGGAAACTAGCCAAATTTGCCGTCGATTTGGTGTCATTTTCCAGGAATATTTTGCGCCATCAGAATCAAATCCATGGTCAATGTTCTTTCAGGTTTCCATATATTTTTGGGGTGTTTATCCGATTTCACATGGATTTTTTGCTGGCTGTGTTTCCTTCAATAGCAAAATGCCGTGCTTAAAAATCCCATGTTGTTCACTCAAATATCAAATCCACTGCCACCTGCGGCATTGCTACTCTGGCGTCTGGTCGCAGCCAGACCTTGACACGGCGACCCGCTTGGCTCTTTCTGAACGAAGGGAATTTCCCAATGACCCGGGAATTTCTGACATTGGGAGACTAAAGCTATCTAAAATCTATCTAAAGCTCATGGGGATCATGTAAAGCTCGAGCTCTGTTGATTACGCATGATCTTGGAGCCAAGCGCCATATGGATCCATATGGGCTATGCCATATCAACCTCACCCGTTGCAATTCTTGCAAGAACTGCTGCAACTGGTAGGACCTGTCAAAATATGCAACTAATAGTTTCAAAATCATGTAAACCACTGTAAATCACCGTAAAGCCCACTTGATTTTGCAACTTTAGCATCTACAATCATCTACATGATGAAGTGGTGTCCTTTGAAAAACTGGATGCTGCCATGACACAAGCCACCAGGAATCATTCTCCGACTGTCAACCTGGTCTCAAAATGAGCGCTGCGCTATCGCTGGTTAGAAACTGATAGCTTGGGATTTCAGATGGCAATCAACTGACTAAGTTTCGTATGCTTGTGTACTGTTTGCTTGTTTGTTTGCTTGTTTGTTTGTTTGCTTGTTTGTTTGCTTGCTTGTTTGTTTGTTTGCTTGTTTGTTTGCTTGTTTGTTTTCAATAGCCCATGAAATCCTGGGGGGTAAGTCTTCTGTGTGAATCAACCAAGGTTTGTAGATCCAGGATTGATATTATAATCATTTATACAATGTGAGGCCCCCCAGTTATAAGTTGGTTTATAAGCCCCAGTAACTATAGTTATAAGTACCATAAACCATAGTTATTGGAGTTATCAAAGGAAGTTGGGAAGCAATACTTCCGTGTTACGGACAAATAGAATTCAGCGACTTGAAATGATGCAGGGTGGTAGATCACATAACAATACATAACAAAAGAATAAGAAGCAGTTAATGACGGGTGGTGACGAAGGGAAGTGGTGACGAAGGGAAGTGATGACGAAGGGAAGTGGTGACGAAGGGAAGTGGTGACGAAGGGAAGTGGTGACGATGGGAAGTGGTGACGAAGGGAAGTGATAAGCAAGGGGAGTGGTGACGAAGGGAAGTGGTGAGGAAGGGAAGTGGTGAAGAAGGGAAGTGGTGACGAAGGGAAGCGGTGAAGAAGGGAAGTGATGATGAAGGGGAGTGGTGACGAAGGGAAGTGGTGACGAAGGGAAGTGATGATGAAGGGGAGTGGTGACGAAGGGAGAGGTGAAGAAGGGAAGTGGTGACGAAGGGAAGTGGTGACGAAGGGAAGTGGTGACGATGGGAAGTGGTGACGAAGGGAAGTGGTGACGAAGGGAAGTGGTGACGATGGGAAGTGGTGAGAAGAAGTGATGAAAGTAGTGAGGGGAAGCGGTGAAGCGGTGACGAAGGGAGGGACGAAGGGAGGTGGTGACGATGGGAAGTGGTGACGATGGGAAGCGGTGAGGAAGGGAAGTGGGAGTTGGGGAGGAAGCCGGAGCACGAAACCTTGTGTTTTTCCGTGTAAAGTGGCTGCAGCCGGCGATGAAAGGTACCTCGTCTGTGCGGCGGGTGCGGCTGCGGTCGGTTTGCCTTTTTTTTTTGCCGCATTGTAACGGTGGCTTCAAGGTGCTTTGGGTGTGCTTGTGTGTGTGCGTAGTTATAGGGTGTTTTGGAATCTGTGCTTGCAGATCGCATTGGAATGGCTGCATGATGTTGCAAGGGCTCTGTTTTGGGGAGGAAGCCGGAGCACGAAACCTTGTGTTTTTCCGTGTAAAGTGGCTGCAGCGACGATGAAAGGTACCTCGTCTGTGCGGCGGGTTGCGGCTGCGGTCGGTTTGTCGTTTTTTTTTTGCCGCAGTGTAACGGTGGCTTCAAGCTGCTTTGGGTGTGGTTGTGTGTGCGTAGTTATAGGGTGTTTTGGAATCTGTGCTTGCAGATCGCATTGGAGTGGCTGCGTCAAGGTTGCTTGCCGCCGCGGCTGCATGCGTAATACTATTGTCTTTTGCAGCTGAAGATTGTAAATCGTATTGGAGTGGCTGCATCCAGGCTGCGATAGTCATTTGTCAGCAGATTTTCCCAAATTTGGCGCTAATAATTATCCTTTTAAAATTCCTTTTAAAAAATGCTTCAAAATCGTCTTTTTTTTGCTTTGGCGTCGAGATCCGGTTTTGGAGCTGCAATTTCCGACGCCGTTGCGCTTAGTTCTATTGTGATTTGCAACTCAGTCTCTGCAGATCGCATTGGAGTGGCTGCCTCAAGGTTGCTTGCCGCCGCGGCTGCATGCGTAATACTATTGTCTTTTGCAGCTGAAGATTGTAAATCGTATTGGAGTGGCTGCATCCAGGCTGCGATAGTCATTTGTCAGCAGATTTTCGCAAATTTGGCGCTAGTAATTTTCCTTTTAAATTCCTTTTCAAAAATGCTTCAAAATCGTCTTTTTCTTGCTTTGGCGTCGAGATCCGGTTTTGGAGCAGCAAATTGTAGCATACTGGAAACGACTTTGTGCAAGCTTTGTAGTACAAAGTAGTACTGGGGAGTACTTTGTGCAAGTTTTGTAGTACAAAGTAGTACTGGGAATTGTAGTGCAAAGTAGTAGTGGGTGCAAGCTGTGTAGTGCCAAGTAGTATGTACTGGGAAGTAGTACTGGGAAGTAGTTTGTCAGCTAGTTCGTGGATGTAGGTTGCTATTTCGAGTTTTGTGTGCGATATTGATGTAGGTAAATGTTGTGACATTGATGTTCAGGAACAAGCTATAGAACTCTTGATTAGAAACCACGGTGGCGATGTGTTGTGGCCGCAGCCGTTTGCATTTTCCAGGAGGCAAACATGTGTAGCAAGAAAGAATTGGGAACGTGCATGTGTCAGAGGTGTCATGTCTTCAGGTCTCATGGTTAGTCACGAAGATTTTCTCATGTTTTGGAGCGGTTATAGTGGATGAGAAAGGCATGCATGATGAGACAGCCATGCTCATAATTTCGGACGTCGCAGTGCGCAAGGAGACGTGGCAGTGCGGCCCGTTTCCTAAGACGCGGTGGAGCCATGGCGCAATCGGGGACCTTTGCTGATCTGTGGTCATACATCGAGAAGGAAGCGGCGACTTTGAAGGTGCTGGAATGTAAGACGTTGAAAGCTTGTCTAAGCACCGGAAAATGTTGGAAGTATTACAAGATGTATCTTGCTCTTGAGAAAACCTTTTCAGCCGAACAGACTCAAGTGATACAAGAATGGGAAAAACAAAACTGCGTGTCAGATGTGCGAGCAGCCTTTCGGAAGTTTTGTGCTGCTGCAGAAGCGCACGTAGAGGAGATGAAGGCTTTGGGAAAAGGTACATTGCGTGATGTGTGCATGAGTAAGACTGTTTCACAGAGCAGAACTTGGGGAGGCATTTGTTATCGTTTTGTGAAGAACTACACATATGAGAGTTTGAATGAAGAAGAAAAGGAAAAGTGGAAGGATTTGGAACGGCGGGTATGTGTGAAGCATGCAGCTGCGCAGCCCGAGTTCGATCGTTTCGTCAACATTCTTGAAGATAACAGAGAAGAGTTGCAAGGGATGCAGAAGTCTACGCTGCTTCAACTCATGTGTGCAGCTGAGCGTACAGGTAAGCCAGAATATGTATTTGGCCGAAATTTTTGGCGACGGAGGTATGAAAACCTTGATGAAGATATGAAGGCTAAGTTGCAGGAATGGGAAACATTGTTGTGTGTTCCAGCAGTTGATTCGGTAGACAAGTTCATGCAGATCCTGGATCGAAGAAAAGTAGAATTGCAATCCTGTGGCGCAGCAAGTGTTGAGTCTTTGTTTAATGTGCACGGCAAGAAGCAAGATGCCGAACTTCGTTGCTGTTTTGACTTCATGCAACGCACGTTTCCGAGTCTGACAGAGGACAAGAAAGAGATGGTGAGAAATGCGCTAGGACAGCTGTTGCCAGCAGCAGCCACTGTGCCGCTGAAGAAATCGCATGAAGCAAAGTTGCATAGCCGGGAGACAGTCTTGGGAGATGACTTGCCACGGCCCAGGTTGCCGAAGAGTTTAATACAACTGTCTTAATACTAGTGTGAAGTGTGGAGTGTGGAGTGTGAAGTGTGGAGTGTGAAGCGTGAAGTGCGAAGTGGAGCTTCAAATGTGACATGTGAAACAGGACACCACTTTCGCAGAGTGCACGCATGCACGGGCCTGGCTGGCGCACGGCGCATGCAAGTTCTATAGATGAGAAAGGTCTTATATATATCTTTAAGGCAACTTCCGCCCCGCCTCGTGCGGGTACTACTGGTAAACCAACTTAGCTATCTTGGGGGCCTCACATTGTAATTAAGATTATGAAATTCAATATCAAAGTCTGAGTTTGCGAATTCTGTGACAAAATAAGAGATGAAACCACATCGCGACATGCCATCACCCACTACCAATGCAACCAATGATGGTCCCAGGTCAGGCTGATTCAGTGCGGCGACTCAATGGGAGCTACTCCAAAGTCGCTGAAATCAAAGGTCGAACCCCAGAAACACCATTGGATTCGGGGTTTTGGATGGTTTTTGGGGGGGGTTCATGTTTTGACATCTTTTGACATCTTGTGACATGCTTTGACTCTTGGACATTTTTTCTTTCGCTTTCTTTTGTTCCGAGATTGAGCTTCTGCACTGGTCGAAGCTGGCCCAAGGGCGGCCTCGGGAGCAATGTGAAGAAAACATCTCGACAAGAAGATTCTATTTCTATTCCCCACAAATTTAGAATCCGCGATGTTCCTCAAATGCCTCATATATTTTGTATCTTTTTGGGGTCCCATATATCAATACATATCAAGTTTTGTATCTTTCTAACTCTTTTTTTGGGAAACGAAATGGCGCTGCTGAGGTGGGTACTCCCCGTGCCCGCTCACAATCCCGTGGTCCTCGCTTGGAAGCGCCCAGATTTGAGGCGCCACAAAACCTCGAGCACAACAAAAATCATGAAAATTCATGAAACAATCTGGATTTCTTCCCGTTTCTTGACGTTTCGTGTCTGAAAAATTGGATTTCTGGCCAATTCTGAATGTGCTCTCTCCACATATTGCCGATTTTGGCTCCAAGTCATGATTCTTGGGCGAAATTCGAGGTCTCAAGCAGCCCCCGTGCGCGTCAGGGAACCTTGGAAGGGACAGTGGTTGGTAGCAGCAGCAGCTGTATCCGTAGAAAAAGGAAGGGTCGATACTTCAATTCACGAGACAAAAAAGCATCCAACCACTTGCCACTTGTGGCATATCCCATGTGCCCCCACTACCGCATACTGGCACTGAATGTTCCCTATTTATTTGCCGTCAACTTGTTTGTGAAAGTTCTCAGTTTTCTTGGTTGTTTTTGTTTCAGGATTGTAGTTTTGATGGTTTTACATGCACCCATTGGTCTTCAAAGTTCCCACTGAGCTCCCGAGGAATGGGGCATCATTTGGACATGACACCAGAGTTTGGGGTCCCCAGTCGATGGCATTGATGGGTCAAGGCGACTCTTCTCCATGGTTCGTTCGCGAACTAAAACAATTTTGGACGATGATCGCATTGTCAAAGAATAAAACCTCCACTGTTTTGTTGGTTATGTGGAGATGAGTGGAGTCATTCTTTTGATACCCAAAAACGGGCCGTTGACACATGCAAAAAATGAACAGGTCATTTCCCATTTTTTACCGAACCTTGAGTTTCACTCATAGTCATGCAGATGTCACCTCAGTTCTTTTATGAACATTTGCACGAGAAGAAAACGGAGAATACTTGCATGTTTGTTTCTCCTGTTTGTTCTATTCTTGTTGGGAAAAGCCCAACATTACACCATGCGTGGATATCCTCCGTGCTTGTAGAAACTTTGGTTGGAACATGTTGAAACATAGCTGATCCACTTTTGCCTGGACATCCCACTTTTACCTTGGCTTGGTTGCCTCCCTAGTGTAAGTTTCAAATATATCCTTACGATAGGTGTTGGTCCAGAAAATGTTGGTCCTATCTCCACTCTCTTAGAGGCTCTGCCTCTACTAATGTTGCTTGTTTTTGTAGTGTCTCCCTTTTTGTTGCTTATATGCCTGGGTTATCCTGGTTTAATTGAAGCCCCCTAAATTGGAATGTTCTTGGGCACTTCCCTGAGGATGGGTCAACATCTGTGGGACCATCTTTGGGGGAGATTCCTAGATATAGATATTGTCACAACTCCAGTTCTGGGAGCAATTATATAGATGATATATGTTTTTTTATAGAAATGTATAGAAATGTATAGAACTTCTTGTCATTTCGTATAATATCTATCAATGATACGGACGTGGTAAAGAAATGTAAAGAGATGCCAACCAAAGAAGCCAACTTTCATCTGAGGTCAGTGCGTTCTGGACGCAGCTTGGCGCGCAGTGTGCGCAGCTTGCGAAGCACCCGCAGTGGTGCCTCGACTGATCCCGGGGGCCCCTGGGCCCTTTGATTCACAGTAAATAGGTCTGTCTAAAAATGGGATATACTAATGGATTAACCAATGGATTTAATAGGGACATGATGGTTAACCAATGGATTAACCAACTATGAACTGACCGTTTTTTCATAGGGAAATGATAGCAACGATGGTGGTTCACCACAGTTAACCAATGGATTTAGAGATTTTCGGACCCCAAGCCATAGCTGATTTTATCAGTGAAGTTGATGAATTCCTCCCCGAAGGTGAACACAGTTCGGATCCGCTACCGGGTCACCGTTGGGTGGAACCCCCAGGATAACTAACATAAATCCAAGAATAATTGTCAAGTACCGGTAGTACCGCACAAGGCGGTGGCGGAAGTTTCAAAAATAGGAAACCTATAGGAGGGGTTGGTTGTCGTGAATCACGGATGGCAGGGTGAATCCACTGATGGACCGAAAGATGATTGGAGTTGTGTTTTTTCGAGTGGTTGCAATGGTTGCAGTGGTCACCTGGTCGGTCACCTCACCCACAACTGCTGGATGTAGTGTGGTGTAGTGAAGCTGTAGTTGTGGTTGTAGTGTAGTGGAGTTGTAGTTTTGGTGTAGTGCAATTAGTGTAGTATAGTTGCAGCTGCATATGAGCAAGGGTCAAAAGACGCTATGAAAGGCTTCAATTACGAGCGGTCGTCACTACTCAAAATATGTGATTTACTGTGTGTAGCGATAGGGGGCCTTATGTAGCGATACCTCTTTTTAGACTTTGTTTATGATTGAATCTTCCCATTGTAGCCTTTTTTGGTCAAAACGCAGCTGCCTATCATGGTGCGAAAGCGGCAGCGGGTGCGATTCGATCTCAGGATACAAGGGTCCAACCATGGTTTTACATGGTTTTTACTTTAAAACATGGCATTCCAAGAGATCTAGGGGAGACCAAATGAAGATTCTTCGCCCTTTAGGAGTGAGAGGTGGCAGGCTTTTCGGCTTCATCCTGGTCCAGGGGAAAGAAAGACATCTTTCCACTTGGAGGAGCGGGATGCTTGGCGATGGTTGCTTGGTTTCAGCGACAAGCCAGAGATCGACGATATTCCACCTGAGTTCAAGGACTTGGTGGTTACAGACACGGATGCCGTGCCTTGCATTCCACGCTGGCGGTGTGGTGAATTTTGGTTGTGGCAAGGGCAGGTGATGATTAAAGCGCAATCTTTAAGGGAAACATGAGTTTGGACATGGAGTATACTTAGCCCTATAGATCAGGTTAGGCTATTAAGAGCAAAATCTTATAGGTTATCTGTAGTCTATTTTCCATCTAATAGTCAGGATGCAAATAGGATATGCATAACCTAAACTCCGGGAAATAGGATAACCTATTGTCTAACCTATTGTCTAATTCCTAGCAAATAGGATAACCTAACCTTTTTCTAGGTTATGCGTAGGTTATGTATATCCTATTTGCATCCTGACTATTGGATAGAACATAGGATATAAGATATTTTGCTCTTAATAGACTAACCTGATCTATAGGGAATCATGGTGGTGGTGATTGGTGATTGGTGGTGGTTGTGGTTAGTGGTTGGTGGTGGTTGGTGGTTGGTGGTGGTGGTGGTGGTGGTGGTCGTGCCTTGGCGTCTTCTACCTCGACACGCTGATGCTCCTTGGCTGGTGGTGGTGGTGGTGGTGGTGGTGGTAGGTGCCAGATGGTGCCAGATGGTGCCCGCTGAGGAGGTGCAAACACCTGCTCCAAAGTTGCGGCGCATCGCGTTAGATGCACCATCCGGTGAGAAGGAGATTCAGAAGGTGCCTGCTGAGGCTTCGACGCCTGGCAAAGCGCAATGTGCGCAGCAACTGGGGCTGCCTGCCCCCTATTAGTAGTAGACATTTTCATGCCCTCCATTTTGAGAATCCTAGCCCTCATACATCCCATATTTTTCCATTCTAAATTCTAGGATATCCCCATCAAATCAAGCAACCCCGAATAGAGATTCAAAGCGGTGATAACCTTTAGTGCCACCATCAAATCCCATTAAATCTCTACACACCCCCATCAAATCAATCCACAAGATCCCAATATATCCTCTCAGTGATGGCCTTTTGCCAGTTATTTATGGGTATAAATGGTTGAAAATGAGGTAGAATGGGGTTGTAATTTTACAAATGGTGTTATAAAGTTATAAATGACTGGTAAAAGGCCATAACAATAAGGACACTCACACACACACACACGCAGCACCACTGACATCAGCTTCTGCTCCATCTGCAGGTTCGAAGATCCGCCGCCGGCGACAGAGACTGCAGCGCCGTTTGTGGATCTGGCCATCGCCGACGGTGTGGTGCAGTTCCTTGCCAGCGGGTCAGAGAGCAGTGCAGGTGGAACATAGCAAGCCTGCCATGCATGTTTGAACTGTAGCCTGTACGGTTTTAATCTTGTGTGTTGCGAGGTTTGAAGACAGCACTGCTGGAGCGTTGGCTGTTGATGCTGGCGAAGTGCCTGCTGCATTTGCTGGTGAGCTGTCTGAGCTACTAGTCAATCATGGGACGAGGGCCGGGAGTGTCACGATATAGCTTCAACACCTGCTATGGGGTTACACCTCTGTGCATATCCTGCTAATGGTTTGCAGCTTGCCTTGCCAGCTATCTGAGGTTCGGGGAGATGCCTGGGTCGCAAGATGCAGCGCAACCTGCTGTATCTGATCATGAGATTGCACAGCTGCTCAGCTGCGCTGAGAGTTGAAACAGTGAAGCAGCACGAAAATAACCCGCAAGCCGCGTTGCTGCGATCTGCTGTTTGTTTATTTTGTTCCTCCGGCACACAGGCTTGGAGACGCACGTGCTGAAATTGATCATAGCGGTGGCGACGTTGGTGAGATATCCGAGCTGCTAGTCTGCTGCGGCGCCGCTTTTGAGACAGATTCCACCAAGATAATCAGAATTGACAATCGTCAATACTAAGAATTTTGACCATCAATGTTACGAATGTAACCATCAATAGGGATGTAGCCTTCCATAATGGAGATATGACTTGACCACCGATAATACAGATGTAACGATGTAACCGTCATAATGTACCCATAAATAATAGGGATGCTATCATCCATAACAGGGATGTAACCATCAAGAATACGGATGTAACCATCCATAATAGGGATGTTACCACAAACAGGAGAATGAAGCACAAACAATAGGGATGTAACCGTCAAAAAAGGGGAGGTAAGCACCAACAAAGAGGGATGTAGAGATGTCGCCATGGACAATAGAGATACAACAGTCATAGAGATGTAACCATCAATCTAGTTGCGTGGCCAGCAGAGATGAATGAGCATCACCTATTTTTTTTACTTGAAACTGTCACATAGTCAGTCAGGTCTGGCCATGCAGCTGTACCGCTTGACGCTGCGGAAGCCACAGCTGACCAGCCGTGCGAGCATGCTGCTGATGTTGCCGCCCCCAAAGTTTCCCTGACATGCCAGCAGCGGGCCCGCATGAAGAAACTTGTTGCGAATGCCATGTCCAGCAAAGGCAATAAGACTCGCAAAGCGTGGTCTTTTGCCAACGAGTGTTGCATCTGTACAAAGAAGAAGCATGCTGTCAAGTGGGTTATGAAAGACAACGGTGTCGTCACCGGGTCTTGGTGTTACCATTGCAACAGAGCTGCCATCAAGCTCAAGTGTACAAAGAATGCCGAGGTTCTGAAAGAGATGCCGGAACTCAAATCCTTGCTCCAGGCCAAACGCGCTGAGCTTGCACAGAGCATGGAGATGTACAGCGACGATTCTTGCAACTGCCGAGTTTGTGTCCCGAGGCCTAGGAAGCAGGATGCTGATGATTCCACTGACAAGGTGCCAGAGACACCACACCCTGTCAGTGTTTCAGAAGGTGTGGAAGTCGAAGACTCGCCTGTATAGGAAAACTTCCTTTGCTGAGTATGTTTTGACCATTTGACCATAGCACAGCTTCAGTTGCCTTGATGGGGTCAGGCAACAAGCAGCGCGCAGCTACAAAGTCTTAGCTTTCTGTTGGGCGCATTTGCTGAGTATGTTTTGACCATTTGACCATAGCACAGCTTCAGTTGCCTTGATGGGGTCATGAGCTTGATAATGGTGCACGTTGCAATTCTACTCCTGGACAGTGGCTTTGGAGAAGCGTTCGTGACCGCACAAGGATGTTTGTTCAACATATCTCAGCAATGTCACTATCTGAATCAACATCATCACCATCATCAGCATCATCTTGTCAGAATTTCCTGTCACTTGAAACATACCCCTGAGATCGCACATTTTCTGGTCCCCGTAGCGATGCCCGAAGCGATACCCCTCGATACCCAGAGCGATACCTGAAATCCATGAAATTAGGGAGTACCCCACATGGTCACTTGAAACTACACAACTTGTTTTCTATTTGCAGACGTCAGTAGCTTCTAGAGGTATGCCGCGTTCCAAAGAGACGCTCACAGGCATTCGCAATTTGCTCAGCGATTTGTTCACATGTCTACCTGTTAGGGAGAAGTTGCTCCTTGCAGTCCGCGAAGCTGTTCCTGGAACACCAAATGTGGCACTAGCTGTGGGGCATGGGAATCGTCCAGCAGAGGTGCTTATAACTAGCCGACAGCGAGACTGGCTGGTACAGCATTTGTCTGCAGAATATTGGGGGAAATTGACAGTCGAGCAGCAACAGCTTTACATGAATGGTCTGGTGGTGCACGATTGTCCATTTTTGGAGGGTGAGAGGGTCCAAAGAGAGAGGTGACTAAGTGGCATATAAGTGCTTATCTGAACCTTTCACAGGCATGATTTCTGAGCTATAGCGGAACCGTTAGATAAGAACCGATCAAGAATTTTCCAGCCTACCCAGGGTTTCTTAAATGCTATAGGTGGAAAAATATGGGAAGTATGAACAAGGGTACCCTCAAGTTCTTAATGGGTTAGTTCTTAAAGGGTTCATTTGTTGAGGGTTTTGCCGATTCAGGTTGCAAAGGAGCCGGGGTAAAGAAAAAAAGGCGGCGGAAACAAGGCAGCACAGGCAAGACAAGCCAAGACAAGCCAACACAAGCCAAGGGCAGCCTCCGAGGTCAGATGACCTGCAGTGAGTCCGGCTGGTGTCTAGCTGAAGCTGTCGACGCCAGTCTAGGTGATCACGTAAAACTTTGAATTTCCCTGGAGATACCATCGCAAAGGGAATAAGAATCAGTGGCTCGAATTCTAGGGTACCCTAGGTTTCTTATTTCAATTAGCTGACAGACAGGGTTCAATCCAGACAGGGTTTCACTGTACACTGCCTTGTTTCTTTTCTTGTCTTTCTCATCCCACCTGCCTGAGTGATGTGCAAGTTGTTTAACCTTCACTGCTTGCCAACCAAGGCCAGCTGCTGAAGCTCCTTCTGGGAAACGACAGCATGACGACGTATGCGGTGACGAACCTAGGCAAAGCAGCAAGAGCGGCAAGTGGGCGCCATTATCAGAGGTCGAAAGCAAGCAGGTAAGACGCAGAGTGGCCAACTTATGGGAAAACATTAGCAAGTCAGCGACGCAACAAGATGCTTTAACTGTTCTTTTGAAAGTCCTTAAAAAAGCAGAGGAGGAGTGGCCTGGAAGCTTGTCCTTGTTCAGTCAGCAATGCGCGAAGGTTTCTGGTGCTGGTGATGAGTGCCAGCGTTGTTGCAGCCTAGTGTCTGGCTTGAGCAAGTTGCAAGCTTTTCAGGGAGCAAAGCTGTCAACCTCGAACCGTACTGTGCAGCACCAAGTCGATTGCTTAATCCGAAGTTTGGTGAGCACGCGAAGAATCTGTGAGGCTTGGCTACCCCATGGGAGACATTCGCTGGCGCAAGGCAGGTTGCCCCGATGAAACCATCAACCCTGGCGGGCGCCCGTCCAAAGTCAACTGTGAGGAAACGATCAAAATGGTGCAAGATGCGCTCGATTCGAACTCCCAGCCTTCCTCTTCTGTGTGTCAGAAGGGTGAGACTTGGAGTGTGGTAAACGCATTGACCAGCAACCCGACAGCTGTTTTCCAGAAAGAAGCAGCTATCCATAGTGAAATTTCTATACGCACTTTTCGACGCATCCTTCGCAGACACCTGGTTGAATATAAGACTCCTCGAACCCTTACTGATTGGTGCCAACATTGTGCTCACCTTGAGGATTCTGTGCTTCCCGAAATACGAAAGGCTATGAAACATTGGCAAGACAAATTGTCCTGCATCACGCCTTGCTACTTTGAAGATTGGGATTCGTTTGTTGCTTTGACCGGTTTGAATTTCGAAGATCAACCGGGACTTTATCTTTCAGAACTCGAGCATTTCATCAAATTGCATTGTGAAAGCAAGCCTTGCCGTAAACATGCAGGTTCAGGTTCACTGTTTCCATGTGGAAAGTTTGATCTTCGCAAACGTGGTAGTGGTTTCCCACAAAAAAGTCGCCTGGAGCTTCACAACACTGAAGCGGCCGCGAGCTATGAGCTCCACGCGCACTTGAAGCTGTTGCTTGGCTATTTGCACCATAGAGCCGCCAAAGAAGCGCAGCATGCTGCCATCACGAAACTGTTGGAGAACCCGCCGGTGGGAATGGCATGTTTACTTTCTGATTGGAAGGAATTAGAAACCCTTCCGCAATGTTTTAAAGCCACGGGCGACCAATTCTTCGCTCAGGCACGTCATGAAATTTCTGTGTGGGGGGCACTTCTTTGTGAGCATTCAGACACATCAACGTCAGAGAAGCCGGAAATTATGCAAACATACATTGTGGTCGTGTCTAAGATCCTCGATCATACAGCCTTGCGGACGAATCAGTTAATACGCATTGCCTTGAAGGTGAAGAAATCTAAGAAACCTTGGTCCAGCTTGGCTCTGATTAGTGACTGTGGGCCACACTACAGAAGTATGGAATCTTTGGCTCATGGCTTGGTATACCTTCACAATGCATATGACCGCATACCTATCGAAATTCACTTTGGGTGCGGAAAACATATGAAAAGCAGTATCGATAGGTTGTTCGGATGGACAAAGGCTATCCTCCGTCGTACTGTTGCTGGCCAAAAAGATCTTCTGGAGATTGAAGACGTTGTCACTGCCTTGCGAGCTGGTTTTGCGCAGAACAAGAAAGACAACCCAGCGGGCCCCAATGTTGTAGTTGGCCTTGATGACTCTCCGGTGCCACCGCTGTCCCAAATCTTGAGTGTAAAATCAAAGAATTTCAAGATCTCTCGCTCATATTGTCTTTCTTCGGCCCCATCCAAATTGAGACCAGCTGAACCGAGGATTTTCAATCACACTTTCAGCAGCAAGCCGGCCGCGGAGGAGATCGACTATGAGCTTGAGCAAGGTGAAGTGCCAAGTGCTTGGCGCAGAGGCTTTTGGAGTGCTTCCAAATCTGCTTGGGCTGACAAGCCAAAACCGCTGTATCCAAATGAAGAAAATACTCTTTCTCGACGGTTTTTGGCGCAAAAGCATCTATTGCCATCAGTTCTGGAAAGGTGCAGACAATTGCTCCCTGACTTTGCAGAGGAGGCTCGCCGCAGACAGAAGAGATTGAACAGAGCTCGTGCAGCGGCGCGCGCTCGCAAGGATGCTTTGGCGAAGGCCACGGACTCTTCATCCAATTCCTCATCTGGATCCTCCTCGTCCAGCAGCGATTCTGCCTAGTTGATGAAAAAGGTGCTGGGACTGTGTGTAGCGATAGGGGGCCTTATGAAGCGATGCCATGACCTCACCACATGAATTGAGTTTCGACCGTCGCACATATGAGTGTAGTGTAGTGTAGTGCAGTGTAGTCTCTGTACTGTAGCGTAAGGTAGCGTAGTTGGAGTTGTAGCTGTAGTTGTAGTTAGTGTCGTGTAGTGTGGCGTGGTGTGGTGTAGGGTGTGGTGTAGCGTAGTGTATTGTAATCAGTGTAGTGTAGCGTAGTGTTATGTGGTTGTAGTTGTAGGTGCGGTGTAGTGTAATTCAGTGTAGTGTAGTGGAGTGTAGCCTAGTGTAATTTAATTAGTGTAGTGTAGTGTACCGTATTGTAGTGTAGTTGTAGCTGAAGCTGTAGTTGTAGGTAGTACGTAGTTGTAGTTGTAGTTAGTGTAGTGTAATGTAGTCTAATGTAGTCTAATGTAATTAGCGTATTGCAATGTACTTAGTGTAGTGTAATGTAGTTGTTGTTGTATTTGTAGTCGTAGTTGTAGTTGTAGTGTAGTGTAATTGAGCGTAGTGTAATTGAACGTAGTGAAGTGAAGTGAAGTGAAGTGGGGTGTAGTGTAATTAGTGCAGCGTAACGTAGCGCAGTGTAGTGTGGTGTCATGTAGTGTAGTTGTAGTTGTAGTTGTAGTTAGTGTAGTGTAGTGTAGTGTAGTGTAGTGTAGTGTAGTGTAGTGTAGTGTAATGTAGCGTCGTGTAATGTAATTGGTGTAGCGTAGTGTAGTCTAATGTAGTTTAGATGTAGCTGTAGTTGTAGCAGTAGTTGTAGTGTAGTGGAGCCTAGTGTAGTGGTGGTTGTAGTTGTTGAAACTGCTGCAAAACCCTCACCTTTTTTTGCTCACTTTTGTCAAGGTGCACAATCCCTTGCGCCTGCCATGCGAAACGCATCTGAACGTCCAAAAGTGGTTCGAGACCGTCAGTTTTTAACACTTTTGACTTCGAAATGTGCTTCACGCCACAACGGTGTGCACTTTTTCGGCATCTCAACTTCCAAAAGTGCTCCAAAGCTGGTGTGCTTTGCACGTTTTGACTTAGAAATGCGCGACAACGGCATGCACTTTTTCAACATCTCAACTTCCAAAAGTGGTCCGAGCACGGTGTATTTTGCACGTTTTGATTTCGAAATCTCTCATCTGGCCAGATGGCTCCGCACCCGCCGCTTTAGCGAGCCTACTTTTCGACCCTCCGGAGCCACAAATCATTGAATCACACAGTGAATCGCGGCTTTTCTACCGGTTCGCGCGCCCGCATCTTCTTTCGTCTGACTCTTTCTCTTCTCCGATCTTCTTTCTTCTGCTGTTCTCTTCGCTGGCTCTTACCACCTCTGCTTTTCCATCTGTCCATATTGTCGGAAGTTTGACTTCTAAACTTCCTTCGGATATGTAATGAGCTTATATATATATATACAGATGATATTCCAGTGGGAAATGACACTCGTCGGTTTCCGTTTCCGTGTGAAAGCCTTCTGGTGTATATGGGATGTACATGGGTTGCAACCATCAATTGACCCATAACCTCGGGAATTAACTTCAAGACAACCAAAAAAAAGGCCATACAGCCTGGTCGGACAAGGGTTTCTACAATCCAATATTATACGATTTTTGTGTCTATTCTTTCTGCATTCAAGCAGTCTGCAGTCTCTGGAACCTGTTCAGCGTGACGTCTTGAGCCAATAGTCATGTTGCCAGTCACAGTCAGATCAGTACGATCATGGAGTGCGCACTGGGTACAGCGTATGTATTTTAACAAATACAGAGGGTTTAATACTAACAAATAAACACAGGGAGAGGGCTCAATACGTAGCTGTGGGGTATTGCTATTCGTGAGGTACCCGCACAAAATATGGTCGGTTTTCACCGGTTCTGGATCACAGAGCGTTGGAAATCGGTACTGGTACTTGAATTTCTGATATTCAAAAGTATGGCCCTCAAAAGTGGACCCTAAGATGGAATGGTTGAGACCAAAATTTGATTTGCAAAAAAATGTAAAAGGATATTTACCAGTGGATTGCACCAAGTTCGCTCTCCTGCACGAGGTTCGAACCTCAGCGTCGATTCCCAACTGTCGCGTAGTTCATCACAGTAGGGCATCCCAGAGCAGCCTGTCGATAACAGTTCCAGAGGCGCCTGGCCTTGCGTAGTTGCAGGAATTTGAAACGGCATTTCACGAATGACAAGACAACCAAAGTAGGTATGGTTTGATCGGTTTGATGGCTCTGATGTGCAAACACATGAAGATACGCAGTCGGGTTTCCATGCTGTTTAGGTTGCTGCATGTTGGCAGATGTGGCCACAAGATCCTAACTGGCACCACCGGCATCATCCTGTGACGCCCAGCAGGATCATTTTCAGCACGAAAATCTGCAATCGTTGTTGGTCAGCATCGGTTGGTTTTAAAATCCACCAGGTGGTGCATGAAACATATGAAACCTCTATCTTGGTCAGATTCCCCCATTTGGTCCCGTAAAATCCTGCATGTTGATAGATAAATTTCCCGTTGTCATTGAAAATGTCTCGTTGTTTTTCTTAAAACTCACATGTTGATTCATAACAATCATGATCAACATCCCAATGTGAATCTTGGTGACATTCCAAAATTCCCATCTTCAGGAAGATATCATGAGTCCAGTTCACATCCATCACTTCTGATCACTTGGTGCGCAGCACTTGCGCAGGTGCAGTCGTTTAAGTTCCCTGGATTTGGAAGAGATGGCGGCCGAGGCCCAGCCCCCAGGGCCCCCAGTCATCAGCATTTTTCTGGGTGGGTCTAAAGAGACCATCCCCAAATGGGAGGTTTACTATTGGTTTGCCCACATTCATTAATGTTAATTATTATGGATATTGATATTGTGGTTAAGTATGGTTAAGTATGGTTAAGTATGGTTAAGTATGGTTAAGTATGGTTAAGTATGGTTAAGTATGGTTAATTGACAATTTCAACATCATCTCACAATCTCACCTCGCAAAGTTTCTCTTTTGTTGCTTGTTTTGTTGCTTTTCATACATGGGGTATGTTGGTATGTTGCTTAAAAATCGTTGTTGCGGGTCGCAGTTTCATGGTTTAGAGGTTTGATCCACACTCTTCACTGGTGTTGATGCTTGTTGGTTCCCTGTTGTCCCAATTTTAGTTGGCCAAATCCTCTTTCTTCCATTGGTCGGTTAAGCCACTACAGTCACTACTCGGTGTTTCGAAAAAAATGACCATTTCGGCAGGTCAACTTTTGTTGATTCAAACTCTAGTAACCCCAAGATAGAAACGGTCAAACTTAATAGCCTCAAATCGTCAGACTATTCAAAGATAATAACCCACTCACTCTAGTAATCTATAGTAATCCTATTTGAGGATCGGATTTCCCACGTCTCTTTGCATTTTGACTTCGGGGCCAATCTCCAGGAGGGTCGCCGTCGCCTAGCAGCGCAGCTGCGACGCAATGCCAAGAGCTATAAGCAGGCGAGCGGGGTTTGATTTAAGCAGCATGAGGGTTCAAGCAAAAGCAGGGATTGAAACTGTTAAGTGCTGGGTTTAGTATAATGTAGGTAGAACAATAATAAACCACCCATTTGGGAATGGTTTATACCACCTATTTATGGTGATTTGGGGGATGGTTCATTATTGTTTTAGCCACACTACTGTGGTATATTGTGGTTAAACTGGGAATTTGAGGCAACAACCATTCATGGGATCGCTCTGGGTTGATGTCAGGCGATCAACAATCCGGACATGCGTTGGGGTGCCCAACTGCAGCTTTGTCGATTGGACATGTGTTGTTTTGGAAAATTATCCACCAAAAAATTGGAGAAACCATGAGAAACCGAAACCTCCTCACTTCTGCGAAACCGAAACTCCTCACTTCCAGCCTTGCTGAAATGATTCTTTAAGTTAGCATCTATGGTTTGCATGAAACTCTTGCCCCAACATGCACCAGCTTTGTTCCCCATGTGTTGGTTGTATCCATTTGAGTTTGGGGCTTCTCTGCCCCGGTTCCAAATCCTTGAGGGAATCATGTTGTTGGGCGTGTCCCTATTTTGGTAGACTTGACTTGGCTGGTTCATGCGCTAATCCGTTAATCATTAGATATCTCAAGCAAAGAACAGGAATATGTCCAGAGACTATGGATACAACGCAAATCATCTTCATATCTCCTTATATTTCCTTTGGAATCTTTAATTTTTTGGAGAACCCAAACTATCCCAACAAATCAACTAGCTCAGCCTTTTAGGTCGAGGACACCATTCCTTGAAGCTCACAGTGCCCGAAGAGTTTCATCTCAGTTCTGCCGACCTGCTTGGAGTTCCGGTCGTGGATCCCTTGGGGCCGATTCCCGGTGCCAATCGGGATCGGATGAGTCTGAGAAATATTGGGATTATGCAAAAGTAAACCATCAGACTACCATAAATGGGAAGAAAGTCTTCCCATTTATGGTAGGTTTTTTATTATTGGGTTTACCACATTACACACAATCCACACAAGAACTAGCCAATAATCCAAATTTACTAGAAATTTATGGGCATTAAATCGCATTAATCAGTACAGATTGACGGTTCATGATCGTGTCTCCCAAATTGATAATGATAGTTTGATTCAATAGAATGAGGGTATAAGTGGTATAACAAATCAATTTGGACTTGTCAAAAAACCACATGGGGCCCCAAATCATTCATTTTAGTAGGATTTTCCATCATAAACCATCCATTTTGGGGACCCCCGTAAATTTTAAGCAATACTCATGTGGATATCCCACCATTGGTGCCAGGTGTTAGCAATCGGGCAGACCAACGAGGCACTGGTGTCAGTGCCAGCCAGGTCGCCATGGCCATGAGTACCTGGGGGTTCACCATGTAGTCATGGTAAATGGGCCCCAGATTGGGGAAATCACCAGCCTGGCAGCCCGGTGGGCAGATGTGACAGCCGTGCTGATTGGAGGATTCAGACTCTGACATCACTTGCTGCGACCGGCTCTAGCTTTTGCTGTCCACATCAAAAGGACTGTCCAATCCAAATCCAAATGAGGCGCTCAGAAACCCTTAAAGAGCCGCAAACAATACGCGTCCAAAGCCATAAATTGCGCTATTCCGAGGTACCTGTTCTCAACAGAAGTTTAATCCTCTCGGATCATTGACGAATGGCCTCTCAAAGGCCGGCCAAGGAGATCAACTGAAACACATGGAAACACACCTAAGATGTCCTAAGTCTCTTTGTATCATCTTAATGAGCCGACTCTAAAAATGGACTCTCCAACAATTCGTGTCTTTCCATAGCGGAAGCGTTCCATGATGTCAACATATGTCAACCATGGTTAACTCCACCGACCTTTTTTCAGTGTTTTGCTGGCACCGTGTTGCCATGCGAGACCCCAGTCAAAAGACCGTGGAGGTGGAGGAGTGCATTTTTTGATCGAGATAGGTCAGATAGGTGTGATTGAGAACAATGATTTGATCAGCCAAAATGTGGATTGGATTTATGATTCACAGTGATTTACACATTGAAAAGAACTGCGGATTTTTCAGACAAACCCAGAAGGACCCCTGAGTTGTGTTTTTGTTTTTCAAATCTGGCAATCTAGTCCGGCAAGGTAATTCCGTAGTTTGTAGATTCTATAGATGATGTTCCAGTCTTATTTCCGACTGTATATAACCAAAAGTGACCAAAAGAAGCAGTAGCTTCCACCAGAATAGTTTATACAGTATCAATACCACCAGAACACAATAGTTTATACTTGCCGGTGAGATATTATACATGTATCTAAGATATATATCTATTATATATATATATTTATATATTTAGTATATATATTAAATATCTATGATCAATAATGATTATCACCAATGATAGAGCGGTGCTCGGTCAAGCAGGAGCGCTTACGCTTCGATGAAGCGTCGCTGGAGCGTTTCTTGTCCCAGCAGGCGGCCTTCCAAATTATCGTCGCCAAGGAATGGTGGAAGTTCGGAGGCATCAGTTGCACCAAAAAAAACACCTAGCCCTACTGTTTAAGGGGTCAGTTATATGTAGATATACATAAATATATTGGTAATTGATTGGTAATTGATTGGTAGTTGATTGGTAATTGATTGGTAATTGATTAGTAATTGATTGGTACTTGATTGGCAATTGATTGGTAATTATGACATGTAGTATTGCGGTAAGTATACGTATGCATACAAACCTTGGAGCATTGATCCTGCTGTCCAGGGCCTGCCTGGCTTCAAAGAGGGAGCCATCAAGGTGAGGAAATTTGGTTATGGTCAGCAAGGGAGGCCCAGTTTCAGATCGGGATACCACTTGCGATTTAGCAGATTCAGCTTGACCAGGCCAGGATGTCTCTGTGTATACTCATATATTGTATGTTAACCATATGACATGTTATACTCTTATACTGTATCTTTATCATATATATATATATATTATATATACACTGTATCTTGATTATTGTGTATACTCATCTTTGATGTTATGACATTACATTAAATATGTTCCATTAAATGCTCCGTTACATGAAGTTCCAGAGTCGTTGGCGTTACCTGGGACCATCACACGCCGTTGTGAATGAAATGACCCCCAGAAATTGGATAGAAAACCTGGAAGCAGACACGACTCAGTACGACTCAGTAGCCAGCTAAAAACATCTACCCTCTGGTAATTTGTTACATAGCGAACTGGAAAATGGCCATAGAAATAGTGAGGTTTCCCATTAATAGCTATGGTGATTTTCCATAGTTTTTTGTTAACGTTTACCAGGCCGGGTAAAAACCATAGATTCATGTTGACCACATCGCAGCCGAGGTCAAATCCCACCTACTGTTTGCAGGTGGCCAATCACAGGTCACTTGGCAGATCTTGGCAGCCCGGATACCCCCCAAATGGATCCATTTTATGGGGATGCTTTGATGGATATATAATGATACTTAACTAGTTGGACTACTTTGGGGTCCCCCGTTTTCAGTATGGAACTATGAAACACTATGAAACTTGGTGATCGTGGTAAGCTACTCTACAAGAAATGATGCATAGCCGCATAGCTATGAGAAGTGTTCCACTCGTTTGTAAGAAGTGTCAAGGAGTCCTTAACGTGAGTTCGCACTTCGCTGGCAAAAGCTGATTGCACAAGGTTTCCCCACCATTTCAAGGGGTTTCTAGGCCAACCTTGCTTGGGATGAATGGATTATTTTCTGGAGGCAAAATTATACCCAGCCAAGAATTATTTCTGTTTAGATATGCCATCGTGCCACCCCTCGGCTTGAGGTATGTGCTGAGGAAGCAGCCCCCAGGCGAAACGGTCTGAAAAATGGAGAGGTTGCAACAAACACGGGGAGAAAACAGTTAATGTGGGTTTAAAAATGCCATAAACCACCCATTTGGGAATGGTTTATACCACCTATTTATGGTGATTTGGGGGAGGGCTTATTATTAACCCACAGTATTAAATATGACAAGACAATGTAAAACATGATGAATCGAGGAGTGTTTGGTTAGTGGGGACAGTGGGGATTGGTGGTTTCAACGCTTCACGAAAATGCGTAGAAAATCCAATGACAATGGAATAGCACCCTTTGAACCTGTGTGTAATATTGTGTAATCTACAAATACCGATACAAAATGACCTAAGCAATGCGTGGGTTTCACATGTAATCAAATATGTACAAGTTGATGTTTCCATGTGTGTCCATCTTGCGACCATCTATAAACCTATAAACTTGATATTATATATATATCATATTATATCATATTATATTATATTATAATTATGTGTATATATATATATATGTATGTTTGTATATCACAGTTCCATTTTTCAGATTGCAACCCCCCAACCCCCAAGCGGTCCCCCTTTAGATCAAATCAAGGCAAGTTGATCCGTGGTGCCCACGCGGTGGACCGAGAGTTTCGAGTCATGAAGGCTTTGAACCAGGCGATGTGGGAGACTTCCGGTGAAGCGGTGAAACAGAAAAAACCAGGTTGAATGGATTGAATATCAGGCTTAGTTTCGAGATTTGAAACTCATTTATGAAATATTGGTATATTGATGTATTAATTGGGTTTAATGTCGAAGATTTTCATCTTTACGACTTGGGTTTGCTTGCTTTTTTTTGGCCATTTCAGAGCAACAAAGTCTCCCATACGAGAGGTCTCCCATGTCATCATGTCTCGCTGTTCCGACAAGAACCAAGAAGAACCAACAAGAACCAACAGAACCAACACGAACAATAACAAACCCAACAAGGAACAAGAACAACAACAAGAAACAAGAAGAACAGAAGAACAAAAACAACCAGGACAAGGCAAAACCCGTGCCCGAATCCAAACGAAACACGTTTGTTCGAAATTGCTGCCTTTGAGCCGTGCGAGAAAAAAAACAATGGCCCCAACATGTTGCCAATAGCGTGCAAGGAGATTTTGAAGATCAACCACGCCATTGGAATTTGTTCAGGTGGGTTACGAAGTTCCTCCGGTGCACGTGCTCTGCGAAGACCCGCAGGCACGGTTAAAAACCGTTGGGGGTTGGTGTGATGATTGGCCGGTTGCCGTTGATTTTCCTGAAAGGTTTCACTAATATAGTTTCGTTGGCAAATGTTGTCAATGCATTATATTGATATTATTTTATACGAAACTAGTGAATGATATGCTTTTACAAAGAACTGTTTTTTTGTGCAGTTTCTGGCAGGTACATCATCCAATCACAAGATCCCTACCCTCTTAAAAATGGAATTTGAGGGCGGGGGAGTCGTACTGAAATTTCATTTTAAAATTCCATTTTCGCAATCATGCTTTCTCAATGATCAATATTCCTCATCATTCCATGTCATTGGCAAGCAGATGAAAATTAAATACTTGCGCTTAGCTCCGGAGGAGCTGAGCACATGTCAGACTGAAGCAGCACATATGTAGGGATGGCATCCCTCCAAAAATTGCGCCGCCGTCATCATGCTTGCACTTAGCTCCTCCGGAGCTAAGCGCAAGTATTTTCTACCCAGTGCCCAAGGCTTGTTAAGAAATGTTACTTTACAATTCCATTTGAGGGGGTGGATCACTATCCCAGGGTTTCCAAGCAAAAAAAAATGGAATTCGACAGCTTGGTTTTGTCCCCCCCGCCCTCCCCCTCTATAGGGGTAGGGATATCACAAGAGATATTTTCATAGGGGGCTCTCTTACAGTGAATGATTCAAATGCAGGGCATGAAATCAGCAACCACGAAATGATGGTGATCTTCTAGTGGTTCTTTCATGAGACTTCAGATCAATGAGGTGGTCGTGACCCCACATAACTGGTGCCAGTGGTTGGATGGTTTCTCCCCGCACTCAACATGTCATTTCCCATAGGATCCATGTATGGTATATATGGTAACATTTACCATCAATATACACCCAATGTTACCATATATGCCATACATGGATCCTATGGGTTTATATTCGTGATTTTCCGATTTTCCATTGACATGGCTGAGTTTCCTCCATTTTGCTAGTTGCGAGTTACTATAGTTATCTCACCAGTTTTACTCCACTTGCTTGAAATATGTGTGTCAATTTTGGATGGTGTTCCGACACTTTCTCTACATAAGGTCATCGGCACGCCCTTCTATGTGATGTCCTTCATGGAGGCCAAAGCTGGTGAACCGCCTCGGTTTTTGTGTCCGGTGTAAAAGATGCCAACATGTTTTATCATGATGCGGTTCCAGACTGAGAGTTGCTAGGATAAAATGAGTTGGGTAGGGATCAATACCTATTAATACCATTTTTAATGGGATGAACATCCATTTACCAGCTATTTTGATGTTCACCAGGGGTACAAGGTTTTGACACACTGCCAGTTGTTTTCTATGTTTGATTCAAACCGGTTTAACGCTGAATGGCAGTGAACTCATGTTTGTTTTCATAGAAGATTGTGACACAAACCGGAAATCCCCACGTGCAATGAGTAGATCATGAAGAAATCAAGGCTACTAGCTACTTAAAATGACTAGACTACTAGACCGACTTGTAGACCCTATCTAAGATCAGCCATAAACGACTTATCACATTTAATCATGTTCCAGGATACAAGGTTGTACTGGGGACCCAGAGCACACTACATGACAAAACCACTAAAAAAACGGAACCCAAAACCGTCAAACCCAGATTGGGATATCAGGTCCACAAGTGGTGCATTACCAGGGCCCAAGCGACAAAATCTCTTTGCTTGTATATAGCCCTTGGTGACTTTCTTAAACACTATGGGATCCAGAATGTTACAGCACATAGGTTTGTATCAAATTTCAACCCCAAATTCCTGCCTGGGCAGTTTCAACGGTTTACTACTTGTCCATCCCAATCTTGAAGATTCCCAAGGGCGAAGTCATGATGTTTGGTGTCCTTGTGTGTGTGTGGTTCAACCACCATGCAGCCATTCTTGACAGTCAAAATGTTGGATTTGCAATCATTTTACCCTCTGGTAATTTAACATAGCTATTGAAAATGGCCATTTATAGTTGATTTTCCCATTAAAAATGGTGATTTTCCATAGCATGTTAGTTTACCAGAGGGTACTCGGAAAACAAACAATCGCCCAGTCGTTGTTCCAAGGACTTGCTCTGCTACATGGAGAGCCTCATGGGGTTCCGAACAAAAAAGTATTTAGCCCTGGGTCAAAATTTTGGACACGCTTTGGGCTTCGGGTGGTCATCACCATCTCAAATCAATCCATGTTTTTCGGTCGACCCACTTGATTGAAACCATCCCCATTTTGTTCCACGCATTCACACCAAAACGTATGAAACAGCCAGGGACGCATCGCGGACAACGGCCTGCTGAACCTTCCGAAGGAGGAGCGGCCTGCGGTGATGCAGTCCATCGTGCAGAGCCTGGCAAAGTTTCTTGTAGCAGTGCGAAGCGCTTCCCTGGGAGATGAAGAAGAATCGCAATCATCATTTGTCATCCTCTATCATCATCTATCCTAATTATAATTATGATAATTATGAGAATACTACTATAGTAATAATAGTAATAGAATTATTCATCATCATCATCATCATCATAGCAATACCATGCATCATGGTCAACATATATGCTGGTAAATCACGGCAAACTTTGAATATCTTGATTTGCAGTAGTGATTCATGATGTCATGCCTGAAACTCGGAAGTGTGCAAGCTGGATTTTTGTTTGTTTCTACCGCGTTGCAATTCCCTTGGAAGAAGAAATATCGTTGAATCGCGGGGTGGAACATGTTCAAAAAAATGGTAGACATGTCGAAATGTCCGCACACTCCTGGCTCGATGTGTGGCTGCCGTTGGCCGATTTCGGAGTATCAACGGCTTTCCAAAAGCTGTCCAAATGCAATAATGATTACAGTTGCTTGTATATATCCACCGTATCCACTCTTGGCAGGTTGTTGTCCACATTTTATCATGTAGCTGTTTTCACTGATATAGATATAGATTCTATAGATATTCCCAAAAACGACGAAACTTCTCAAGCCTCATGAAATCTCGCTGCCCCCAGGCTCCACGGCTATGACCCAAAGGAGTTGGGCTTGCTGCAAGGTGCGGTCCCCGGTGGGTCCCCGGTGCGGTGGACGCTCGTCGCGTTGCACAGGAAGCAAACCCTTTGGAAAGATGGGAGGATTCTATGAGCCGCACGTCTGCAGGGTGGCGCCACGGCCATTCCGGCCCGGCAAGCCCAAAATGAGGGAAAATGTGAGGAAAACCTGGGAAGAATATGAAAAAATATGAAAAACATCATGGTCTTGCTATGTAGTTGTCTCTAGAAACTTACTCGTGTGTGGCTCAACCAACTGCCGGGCCAATAAATCGGGAGAGAAACCCACCAGCAACGCATCAAAACCCGGCAACCGATTGATAGTTGCATTAAAAAAAGCAGTACAATTTGAGGTATGTCTTCCTGAAAACTAGCAACTTGGATTACTTGGATTACTTCATGAAAGTCTAATTTTGGGATGTTTGGAGATCATCACTTTACATATAGAACATCTTTTTCTGAAACCTGCAACTCTGCTCGGAGCAATCTCTCAGGAGGCAGATTCGAACCCTTCAACGCACCAGTGAAGCGCAGGCGCCATGTTTGCCTGTTGAATCCACCACAAAATCTCGGCGTATGTGAAACAAGCTGCTGCTTCACATAAGTAGCATGTTAATTACGAAAAGTCTCACATGATGCAGCTGAAACCTATAAAAAGTTCTGTGCCTGTTGCGAAAAAAAACAGTTTGAAATCTTTAAAAATCTGAAAAGGCATTTTAAATATCAATCAATATCAATATCAATATCAATCATTGCTTTTCATGACTTAAAACTTCTGATGAAATCCCTAAATTCTGAAATCTGCAGGTCTCCAACTCCCAGGGCCAGGTGCCTCCCATGAAGGCCATGCCGGAGCTATTGAGGCACGGCAAGCTATGGCCTTCAAATTCGAAAAAGCTGTTTATTGATCTGTTAAGTCTGTGAATTACTGTGAATTACTGTGTTATTGGTTTTATAAAATTCTGTGAATTTGCGGTGTTTAATTTTACAAGTCTGTCTTTTCTATTCGTATTTTGCGAAGGTTTGATGGTTGTCTCCCGACAGCGCATGGTAGGAATTTCTGGGATTTCATGGGATGATTCAAGGACAGGGCCGGCCGAGCATTGCCTCGGAATTCTTATTGATTGGTTCCTCCATGTTCCCATTTTCTTTGGCTATCTGTATTAGTTCTCCAGTTGGTTTTCATCCATGGTTCCCAAATTTTGGCTGGTTGAGGTTCAGTATCTCCCCATTTTGTCGTTTCACACTTGGCAAAATTGACGCCAAATTCATGGAAAGGATGTCTCCCAGAATCGGGAATGAAAGATTTACAGTTCCCCTATTTTTTTCCTGCCAAACACATCAAACACCATGATTTCCTGTCAATGCTCCCTTCAACGAATCCATCAAAAAAATCCACTAAAAACCATCTCATTGTCCCAGACATGGTTGAAGGCTATGAAAAACTGGATGTATATACTATAGATAGATAGATAGATACATAGATACATAGATACATACATACATATGCAACTCGATAATATATATATATACAATATATATACGTATCATTCTGTATATGTAAATATTTGGTGTTAAGAAACCTGGTGTTCTGCTGAAGATGGTCCCTTTTTTGCGCTAGAATTATCTTGATTGGTTGCCAGGTTCTTCAAGGACAACATGCCGCCAGACAGGTGCCCTAAAATGGTGGGAAAAAATCCAGCATTTCGCCCATCGAAATGGTGGATCCATATGGTCTCCATTTTTTGTTGCATCGAATCGTCGTTGATTCTTAAGAGGTTTGAAGAAAAGGTCAGAAAAAAATCCACAGCCAATCCCTCCAGTTTTTGATCTGAAAAATTGGCTGTGGATTAAAAGTCACATATTTGAGAGGCTGACCTTTCCTAAATGGGCCATGACCTGAATGATGCTCGTAGCCTAATTTCAGAATCATGGTGGCCATCCACTCACCATGATCCACCATCGCCATCATCGCTTGTTGTGGCGTTATATACCCTCATCCTCATGGGAGTATCTACCCAGGATTGCATAGACTCTGGCATAGACTTTTCTTGATGCCGGTCATTCTCGACCATGGCCATCATCATCATCATCATCATCATCATATTCCAGAGCTGCTCGTTGGTGTCCAATTCAGCCCAAACCTTCGGTGAAGGGTGGTGGTAACTGGTGGTAACTGGTGGTAACT
>CAMXCT020000076.1:33264-53264 GCA_947184155.2 Cladocopium goreaui | reverse complement strand
AGCTTATTTTGCTCCCAAATTTGAAATCGAATGCGTTCACGCATGGATCCTTACACTCATTACTGGCAAACATGTTTCAAATTCAGCAGAAAAGCAATGATATTACAAAGAATTAGCATAAGTTTTTTGTCACGATTCATTATATAATACATAACTTATATTTTATGTATATGATCTGATCAACGAAGAACAAACCCTTCCGCGATTGCTCACTGTGGTACCGCGGTTGCTACGCGATTGGCTGAGCGATTGAGGGCTGTCCGGGAAAAGGTATTTTGGACAACCCCCATATGATAAATCACTGGTTTTATTTCTATGTTTTTATAGGATAGTCAGATTCTAATAAAGATCACATTTATAAATATCTCTCATTATATATAGATCACATTAGAAATATCACATTTTCATATAGATCACATATAGATCATGTATACCTAGGCTTCCCTGTTTTTTTCACTGGAAAAAAAAAGGCCCGGCCCATATCATTTCGCAGGTCCTGTGTGATCCACGGGGACTGGAAGCCGGACAACCTGATCCTGTCCAAGAAGAAGCCACCAAGCGTCCTGGCGCCTTGGAGAGATGGTTCATGTTGGTTCACAAAAGAGGAATGGTAACTGGATTGAAATGGATGGATTCCATATATTTCCATACCCTCTGGTAAACTAACATAGCTATTGACAATGGCCAGTTATAGTGGATTTTCCCATTAAAAATGGTGATTTTCCATAGCTATGTTAATTTACCAGAGGGTATATGGAATTTTGTTAAATATGGATGGTAAATATGGTTCAATTGAAATATTATATGGAAATATGGCTTATGCAATATGGATTGAACTGGATTCCACATCATAAAACCGGTTGAATTGGGACTTGCAATCGACAAGGACTGAGATTGAAGCAACGAAATGGTGAGCCAAAATGGGGATCTAGTCAACTAAGATGAGGATTTGAAAGAGCGTTGGCTTTCTGGAAGTCGCTCATATTGTTCAATTGAACCATGATGAACCATCATGAACCATCATTTCACCCACAGTCCTTTGTCCACAACCTTGATTGTTTCTGGGAGACTAACCAACAACAGCGAGGAGTCACCAGCACCGTTCGGGGATACAAGAAAGATCAAGAAAGGTAACCAGAATCGCATGCAGCACACACTGGGAGAGCAATCAGCAAATATGACCATCATGGTTTCCCCGTCATCCAATTGACAGACTAGATGAAACGATGGAAACACCCATGTTGAGGGTCAGATCCCGTTCTAAGTTCAGACGTCCCATTTCGTTTCTTAGTGAATGTAAAATCCACCCTTGGTGACTTGGAAATCCAGATTTCTGCAGCCTCCAGCCGACGGAGTGGCCTCGAACTAAGGCAGTGGTGGACTGGGAGTTGAGCACCATCGGGCACCCCATGAGCGTGCGGACACCGAGCAGGATCCGGAGGGGTGCTGATGGCCTATCCCTAAAAGCTATGTGACCCTGGTCACTCCCTGGTTTAGCATCAGCCATTTGGTAATTTATAACTTTCTGGGGGCAAGGCCCCTAACCAACGTTTGTTAATCCGGCCTTCCTAAGGCATGGTTCAATCAGAATCAAAAGTATTGCTGTGATGTGCATCAACCAACCATTAATACGACTCCACAACAGCTCTCTATTGCTATTACAGCATGACCAGAACTCCAACGTTTAACGAATCTGCGAATCTGGCAATTCCGTCTACATCCTTCAACATGATTTGCAAATGGAAAACGGCCTGAGCTTGGAGGACTACAACAAACTTCTATCCATGGCCAGTCTCCCATCCATATCAATCCATCATTGTCATTGTATGTCATTGTGCTTCTCCAAAGCAACAACCACGGCACCACCATTTTTCAATGTGCCGTTCTTGGCAGTACTCATGTAGTAAGCCACATGGCCACATGCTGCAACCACGACCACATCCAAGGACTTGGCAAATCTCTGTTTGCCCTATCACCTGGGTGAGTTTGGCAAAGTGGTCCGGGGCGCAGCCATCACGTCCCATCCCTCCCATCATCCCATGATTCACGACCCAAAGCTGGAGCTTCATGGCCGAGATGTCAAAATGTCATGGCCCAATGGCCCAAACGGGGAAATTCACTGTGTCGAAACGGTCGGGAGATGTTCACTTCGGTCCCAAACGCACAGTGCAAGTGCTGAAGGGATCAACGACTGGACAATATTAGACCTTGCTACAGTTCAGCAACAATTTAAGTGTGCTTAGCTTTAAGCGTGATAAAGGGATATAAAGGGGAACTAGACCAACAAACATGGAATATTCACCAACACAGCGGGTAAAAGTCAAAAGGGCTGCAAGAAAACTGCCGGTGTGGGTTCTTTTCAGCAGCAAAGCGCATCTGACCCTTTCCAACAGACTTGGGTTACGGGCAGCCGTAACTCTGGCAGACTGATTTGGAGCACTTATGTCCAGCCATGTTTTCATTGACTCAAAGGCGGCCACTGTGCGACCAACAAAAAAAAGGTTGCATCCAAGAAACCATCACCAAACCATACCATCCATACCAAACCTGGATGTCTCTTTTTCAAGGAAAATGGCCGCCACAATACGCCCCAGTTTGCTGTTGAACTCGTTTGCCAGAGATTTACCCCACGAACCGTTCCAGTTGAATGTTGCCTGTTCCCCCCAGCATGGGTTTTTGCTTGGTGACCTGGTTCCGAAACTTCACAGGACTAGTTATATATATAGATATAATTAAATATATAAGTTATACAAGTGGAGTTGGATCTGTTGCTTCCCCGGTTTTTGTAGCTGAGGTGGATTATCCACCTATGGGCGGTGATGGCGGTATCTCCGAAGAGGAGGCCATGGTGAAGATGTTGGACGTCCGTGTTCAGAACAGAAGTTGGTTGAAACTTGCACGTTATCATACATGGCTATGGATCAATACCTATTAATACCATTTTTAGTGGGATGAACATCCATTTACCAGCTATTTTGATGTGAACTACAGGGGTACAAGGTTTTGACACACTGCCACATGAGTGCATTTGAATGGCCTTCGCATTGATCGGAATATGTCCATCATAAATGAGTCCAAAAACATCCAATTACATCCAAATACTATATTATTTGGAATCCAATGATCTGGGTAAATTATAACGACCTCACTGCGACCTCACTGGAATCATGGTTAATAAGGGGAATCATCCCCAAATGGCCTTAATTCAGGTTGGTGAATTATTATAATTTACCCAGAATGATGGTGCAGTTTTCCCACTGGTGACACATCGCAGCTCGGCTCTCAGCGTCAACAGAAAGAACCCCCTGGGACCGAGTGAGTTGGGATATGGATCTGCAGCAGCTCAGTGAGTTGGTCGAAGACAAGTATCCGCGCTAAAAGCAGCAGATTTGGGTTTCACTTTTGTTTGGATATTTGGATGATATCTGGATGATAGTTGAATATGTGTCTTTCAGATTATTGTACACTAATTCTTGGGGTATTTTTGGGCGACTGGTACTCCTTTTTGCTGATACTATGGAACCAAACAATTGGCGTTATGAGCCATTCCCAGGCCACGAGGGTGAGATGAGCTACAGCTACAGCCGTTATGCGAAGAAAGGTGACTGGTCACTGAGCGATTCTTGGTTGACTTCTCTAGGACTGCTTTCTCGGTCTGTCTTCTCTTTTTGGCAGTGCGAGCGCGTTGCTCCAAAAATTTTCCGTGAGTATCAAGTCAAAACAATTGGGCTCCCAACTTGGCGGGTCAGTGTTCAATTGTGGATATTGTGGAGGCATAGCCATATCACGAAAGGTAGCGTCAGCTACCTGAGTTCTCCGTGCTTCAGCACAAGCTTAGGGGGTATTGGGGGGCCAGCCCGTGCAATTCATGGAATTCTCGCCGTTATGTATTGGATATCAATTATAAGGGGGGGGGGCCCCCCCCCCCCCGAAAATGGTCATGGGTTCAATTCCCACGGGTGACGCGGTCACGGGCCCCCACATTAGAGGCACACGGCACACTTTCCATGAGGGAGATGTCCCTGTAGTCCAGCATAATTGGTATATTTGGTATGCTTCAGCCTCAATAACAGTTGCTGCAAGGGGTCTTAAAAAGGGGTTTTAAATAAACCCCTTTTCGTGCATCATTTCACGCAGCACAAGACACAGTGTCATGCAGTCATGCTCTGGATAAAATCATCTTAGACTACGCAAAAACGTTTTTGGTGTATCATCTTAGGGGCGCAGCATTTTGACACCACTCCTCTCCCACTACACTACCTTTCGTCCGCCTCCACCTGCTCTCAAGTTTAAGGCTGGATTGCCACATCTTGTGGAGCATGAGGACTATGGAAGCTTTGGCTTTGCCCATATCTACACCGTCAAAAAGTTTGCCTTGCGCGCCACAGCCGCTTTCGAACTCTTTGAATTTGCAAAGAAGAAATTCAAGCTGCCCAGGGAGGCTTGACGTGGATGTGAGTTTGGCTCAAAGGTGGAGTACCATTTTGGCACGCACAAATCTGGTCATTATTTGCGCGTACAACCATCTGCCAGTTGTTGACCATGCGAGTAGGTATGTAAGGAGACACAGTTTTTCTGATTTTCTTTTACCATCTGGTTATTTAACATAGCCATGGAAAATGGCCCATTTATAGATGGTTTACCTATTAAAAATGGTGATTTTCCATGGCTATGTTAGTCATAACCAGATGGTACCTAAACTGGTGCAGTTTTTCGCGCCAAGGATTTTGCTGCAGAGATCTTCGACTTTGGCGCTGCCACCAGTGGGAGCCATGCATCTCAGCGTTCCAATGCATGGGTCTTGAAGCCCAATTTGAAACTGGTTGGGGGTTTAAAGCATTTTGTTTTTGTTTGAGTCCTACTTTTGGAAGAGCATCTATATAATCTATATTTTTTTTTCACCGGCCAGTTTACTAGAGATTACCAGCCAGGAATTGTGCAAAGATTTGCAGAGCATGGTGAACACCTTCAAAGTGCGAGAGAGAGTGACGCTCCTTTGATACTGGTCCTGAGCCATGTTTTGAAGAGTTTTTCAGAGAATCTCCAAGATTGGTGGAAAGCATTGCGTGAAGCATGCAAGAAGAATACGGTTTTGGTGCTGGTTCTCGAAAGCACAGAGGTGAGTAAATTCATACCTCATCTTCTTCTCGGTGACCAGAAACCAACAATCGGAAAGTTTCCGCCTGACTCTAGCAGTGGCAGCTTTGGAGGTGCTTTCGTTTGGAATGCCAAGATTCCAATGCCGCTGATGCATTCTCCTACTGCAAAAATTCACCCGTCACGTGACTTAGATAGTATGCAGAGCATGCCTGCAGTGCCCACTCCAGCGCATGCTGCAGTGCCTACGTCACAAAGTGTGTTGGGTGGCTTGTGTGCTGGGCATGTGCACAAAAGTTCAGAGTCACAGCATCCAGTCGCAGCGACGGGGCCATATTGCCCAGACTGCCAATCCCCAATGGTAATCAGAACCAATAGGAAAGGCTTCAATCCAGGTTCCAAATTCTGGGGGTGCACACAATATCCTCGTTGCAAAGGCCCCACCCGCCCTGCTTAGATGAATAATGACTAAGCCAGCAAAAGCGACACGCTGATCCTTGTGCAGATGTTTGCAGCTCACAAGGATTTGGAAAAAATGCTGCTGACATTTGCTGACTATCCCTTGCATTTCATGACAGCCTGACAGCCGATCGTGCATATATGGTGTTTTTTCTAAAACTCGGAACTGCTCCATCCCATTCCACATCATTTCCCCAACTTAGAACTTTGCTACGACTTTGCCATGACTTCGGGGCTGTTCATCTGCAGGTGCTACGATCATACTGCCAAGCAGCTGGTGTGTGAAGCCCAGAGCATATCCCAGACATGGATGACACGGGTCACGGCTGGGTGAAGATGGTGAAGTGTCTTGGCCTGTAAAACCCACTTAAACAGCAACGGTAGCAACGGTAAAGACTCACCATACTCACCTTTGAGAAGATCAACCCTGGGTGGTGTAAACAATCTCATGTCTTGAGACGGGGTTTGCCGTTTGATCCTGGATTTGCTGTTTGTGGCAATATTCCAGGATCATCAGGGTATGTCAAGGCGGATTCAAACTCCATTTTTTGCCGCTAGCATCAGATAGACCCCAGAAGTGGATTCACTACGAAGTAGATACAGCCAGCCATGGGCCATGGTTCCAAGATGGCAGTCTTCCTAAAATCAGGTGAAACCAATGGTTTTTGCATTGGACAGAGCTGTTTTTGGGCCGTGTGTTTTCATTAGTTTCATGGACGTGCACCATTCTGACATACCATGCCTCAAGGTGGAATATCCCATTGACCATTGGAGTTTCTACACGGCCTTTGCGTGCTTTCGCTTGGCTGACGCTTGGTGAAACTGGTGGCGTACAGTGGGACAAGTTTTATTACACTCGTCACACTGACATCGCGGCATCTTTTCCGTTCATCTGAATGACATAGTGATCAGCAGCACATTGGTATCAGGGTTTTGACCTGTTTTGACCCATCGATCTCACGGGAACAAGGAATGGATGGAATCCAGACAGGTTGTGACATCATGGCATGGCGAACAGCAAAGTTACGAACATGTTGAAAGTGGCACATTCTCTCAAGTGTCTCTGTTAAACTTTTGAATAAACCTCAAGGTCGTACATATGTGGCTAGTTTCAAGTTGCCATATTCATATCCTGGTGTTGAGTACGTGCGTTGCTCTGCCATGTTTTGGGAGGTTTTGAACTAGCTGAGAAAAACTAGCCCCATCGAATGGTGCAACAAGGTGAGGTGTCCAGTTGGCTTTGTATTGCTGTTTGTCTCCGTGTCTGTAATGAATGCCCCAAGCTTAACCAATAAATATGGAACGATGATTCCAATGAGCACTTTCCATATTTGAATCATCCGCTAGTGATTCATGCGCATCCCTGCAGAGGTCATTATTCAAGGCGTTGCCATGAGGCCAGGGTGTCTCGGGGTTGTTTTCTTGGTGTCCCCATCTCAGTGTTGTGGGTGTTGCCCCTTGATGGGGATGAGATACAGCAATATGATGCAACTTGAAGTTGGGATGTAGACCTATACAGACTTGGATCTAATCATCCATTTTTTGGTCGATACTTAGCCCAAATATCACTGATCTGACTACCAAAAGATTGTTTTTTTTATGTACCCTCTGGTTATTTAACATAGCCATGGAAAATGGCCCATTTATAGATGGTTTACCTATTGAAGATGGTGATATTCCATGGCTATGTTAAATAACCAAATGGTACCTCAACTCTTGCCCCAACAGTCGTGTCCCATGGATATTTCCAGAGCGTGACCAAGCAACAAAGTGATCCTTCTTTTTGGTGACCTTAAACCTGGGGATGGAGAGATTTTGACTGGCTGGGCCATGGTTTGTTGATGTACCCTCTGGTAATTTAACATAGCTATGGAAAATCATCATTTATAGTGAAATTTCCAATGAAAAATGGTGACTTTCCATAGTTATGTTAGTTTACCAGAGGGTAGTTTCTATGTTGATCTTTATGAAAGCCTCGAACCCGCAGATAAAAATATGCTTTCTATTAACCACCCAATTCCTGAGGTACCGGTACTACTTCATCACAATTAGTCTTAAAGTACATAAGTTACATAATAATCATTAGGGAACATCAAAATCAGGTGATTTATTGGTGATATTTAATAATGATAATATGATACTATTATACATAATAGATACATAATAGCATAATAGTTATTCAACAACAACTGCTTATTGTTATGTAAGCATATCAAATACATCCCGTACTTAGTCCAATAATTTCATATCAAACCCGCTGGGAAGGACCTCCAGAGGTTCAGCTAGTGATGGCACCGGCAACGTCCAGACCCTGGTGGATGTTGGTGATGCAAATTGAAGAGATCATTCACATAAATTCGCTCTGAGAATTGCTTGGTTTTCTCATTCGTTATCTTTATATGTGCTGATGAACGTCTGATGTTTTCTGGTTGAACTGCAATGTTCATTGATGAAGTCCCCTTCTGTTTCTAGTGTTTTCCGGTCTTGCTTGTCACCCGAGTCATAAATGATAGAACCAAATGATAGACACCATGGAATCTTGTGACTAGTTTTTCGTACTTGTGTCTTTGCCTACTTCATGAATATATAATATAAACATGAAAATATGCGCGTATTCCCTGTCTGCATGTGGAGAGTGCCACAGATAGTTGTTGCATCTGTCCTTGAAAGATGACCCTGATTGCTTCATACTTTTTGGCCGCTCCACTACATGCACCATGTTTGAGGCTGTTCGATCAGGATTGGAATAAAAGGTTCAGCAGATGTATGTAATGCATGTATGTGGTACATACCATGCTTACGAATTGGACTTGTAGATGATAGCAAACGGCAATGTACGTATATAGAACCAAAATTTGTGATGATTTGTCAGGTTTTGCCTTGTTGCATCATGGAAATACAGCCAACATCGGCCAACCTTCCAGAGGTGAAACGAAAGCTGGTCCGGATTCGCCCTTACTGGTGTTTGGTGGTCAAGAATCCGCAAATTTCGACCCAAAAATTCTTTGGAGTGTCACAAACTAGGGTAGAGTATCCCACGACATCCCGAATGATATCTCAAACTAGATGCTTACATATGCTTACCCAATCTAGCTATTAGTGTAGCTACAGCTATTGGTTGAATCATGTTTTTCATCCAGCCCCAGGTGAAGATGCAGTCGGAAGCTGCTGACTCGATGTGTTCGCTGGCCTTAAGCATCATGCGGAAGGCCTCGAATGGCTTATTCGTTGCAACAAGATATGGAAAATGGGGTGGTAACCAAAAAAGATTGGGATGTTATCACCAAAATATGGATAAACATTGGCTAAGGGAAGCTTTATTAACTTAATACACCCATAATACCATAAATGTCACAAATTGGATGATTTACTGACCAGCCATGTTTTCTGCAGGGTATTTTAGGTTGACCATGATTCGAAGAGATGCTGTGACATCTTACAATGTCCTCACAAATCCAGAACAGGTGTAGAAAACATTTTATGCAAGGAAGCTATTCGCGATTCTTGGCCTGAAACTCTTCCATCTTTGCGATCACGTCCTAAAGACCATAGCAGCCATAGCAGCCATCTACTGTGGGTCCTGGATTTTCCCGTAGATCATTTCGCGACCTGGATGCTGCCTCCAGTTTTAACATGTTTTACCCCCGTCCAATGAACAGCCCACCCGGCACTGCTTCGCAAGGCCTTTGGCTCCCGTCTCTGAGCTTGGCCTGCTGCTTGGTCCTCCTACTTCCTACATATTCATCATAGATTAGATGATAACTTGGTGCATATACAATAAATGGTATAGATAATGTATATGCACTATTTATTTTGGGAATCATACCTTTATCCTACATGTTCAACCCCAAAACTGGAAGGACGGGTGACCCCAGAAGCTCTGAGATGCTGGACGAGAATCCCGACTAAGTGAGCTAAACAGCCCATTTTTAACCCTAAGCGTATTCATCTAGCATCATGTCCTGGATGTTTCCTGGATCTTCTTATGAATAGTGAATCTAGTACTGAATGTACTGTGTTGAACCATGGTTTTTCTATGTGATTGCCAAGGTTTTGGACATCCGATGGCCGCTGGAAAAAAGTTGGTTGGTCTGGTGACCAGTGATTGGTGCGATTGGATTCCAAAAAATGGAACCTGGGCGAAAATCAGCACGGAATTGTGCAGAACTTTGGAGAGTATGGTTTTTGATGGTTTTTGGCCATTCCATCTGGTGATGGCCAATATGGAGTTGCAGGACAAATGCCATGCAAAAATTTGAAATATGTGGGAGGATCATGTCACAAAAACATTCCCACGGTCCACGGTTCCTTATATTTTGCCTATAATCATTATGCCTACATGGTGTAGGCAACATTTGGGACCGTTGCCATTGGTATATCCACAGTCTTCTTTATTCTGTTGGCCACTGTGGGCTTTGTATCCGTATGGCAACGGTGACACACGCGAAGACTTTTTGAATCACTCAAATCATTTGATAACGGGGGTGTCCACAATTACACGATGTATATGTACAGTTATATATATATATACATATGCATAGAGTTTATGTCACGCAGAGTTTTTTTTCACGAACATATCCCTCTTGTTTGGTTCAAGCCCCGGATTGATGTTGATTTCATTGCCTTCGCCCACACCCCAACCCATGGTCCAGGCCATTTATCCCGCGAGGAGCGGGAGCATGGCAGCATATGGCAGCATGGATAGGTGATGTTTGCCAATCCAGATGTGTTGAGACCGGTCTCCCCATGGTCCAATGGTAGAGGGTTCCGATGGTTCCATCCCGTTCCCGGGAACGGCCAGGAGTCGCGCAACAGCTGGTGTGAGTCGCTTCGGCCCGAGACGTCAACGTCTCAGATGGCAACTGATGGCAGCCGTTGATGCGCACCTTTTCCAATGGCTGTTACCCTCTGGTAATTTAACGTAGCTATGGAAAATCACCATTTTTCATGGGTAAATCCACTATTTCTATGGCCATTTTCAATAGCTATGTTAGTTTACCAGAGGGTAAAAGGTTTGCCATTTTAAGAAATGGCACATTTCTGTTGGGACGATTTCTCCAAATCTCATCTGACCCAATTTGGATTGACTCAACTTTTGGGCGTACCAGAGATGCAATGTTTCGACGAAAACAAACCTGCCTGTCCACGAAAACATACGAAAACATATGGCCAAAAGTCCCATTGATGTTGATTTCAAGATTTCAAGTTCTAAGATTTCTAAGATTCTTCAGTTCTTCCCAAAATTACTCACCTAATCTCACTTTTCGACTCGACTCTACGTGACTAATAGGATCCTTGATCCAGAGCCCCCCCCACTGGCGCTGGAAAAAATGGCCCCCAAAAAAGTGGAATCCGTTGGATTCATGACTACGATTCCATACCTATAATATCTATCATACATATATATATATTATATCATATTACATACTCGTACAGATGGATAAGCCAAGAGTTGCTTTGTTTGCACTTTGACGGCAGGGAAGCTTCCAAGTGGTGCAGAGAGAGCAAAGAACTCACGGTCTGCTGCCTCAGATACGGTGAGCAAACTGTCGAGATGCGTGCTGTCCAACTTCATGTATTCTGATATTCTATCTCACATATATTCTGACATTCTAGCTCGCTGATGGTATCTGACGATTTTAAAGCCCCAAAACCGATAAATGTCCAAATTCCATGCTTTGGAAAATCAAAGTTCATCATTATTCCATATCATTCCTTTTCATGTTGGATCATTTTGGGGCGGGGTATCTCCTGTGAGAAATGGAGCTTTCAGCCGCATGTTTGAAAAACATGTTCCGGGGCTCTGCAGGTGCCCCTGGGACCAGAACTCAACACCTCAAGGCCACGGCGGAAACCAACTGGGTCGTGGCCAGGCCATGTTGGCCATGTTGGCCATGGAGGTTCCAATACTCAGCTGACTGTCAGCTGACTCAGCTTTTATGGATCCATTGGTCCATTGGTACCCCCATTGGTCCATTTTTGACCCCCGGAAATTGGAGGAGGAAAAACCAGCTGAAAGTTCCAGAGAGTAAACTGTCATGTAAGCTGCCTTGTTTTGAGACATCAGTTTATAAAATGTTATAAATGTTATGCCAAGTACTGGCTGACGTGCAAACTGTATTGTCACGAAAACAAAAACATTGTGACTTTGATCCCGGAAATGAGCGCTCAAAAATCCAGTTGCTTTACCACCAAAAAATGGCACCGTCATGAAAGAATTCGCGTACCCAAAGTCCATCGAAGTTGGTCAATGGCCGCCCGCATTCCCGAATGAATTGAATTGGCGGTGTTTCCTATGCTCAAGTTAATGATCGTCCCTTTTTGCTGGTTGCATTTGCATTCCGATTGTTGCGGGTAGTGATGACAATGTTTGTTTCTGTGGCTTCCTCTTGGTCGGTCATAATTTCTATCCAGGAAAAATATTAAGAAACCAGGTGTTTAATCTGGTGTTTATTGATTTTTGGGTTGATAGAAAGCATCAAAAAAAAACATCATTGGAGCATCTCAGAATCGAGGCGAAGCTGTTCTCGGGACCGGGAATCTTCGCGTCAGCCAGGGAGACCCATTTTTGGGTGAAGCGAAACCCGTTTTCCGGGAAAGAAAGCCAAACAATGCCAAACATACAGAAAATTTTCTGCGAAATTCAGTTCCGACGATCGGATTAGTTACCCGATGTTCCCCAAAGTCATCAAACTTGGGTGTGGCTCCAATTCGTGCACAAAAAACTCTTGGACTTTTGTTGCCCAAGGCACACTAAGTTGGTAGAAAACTTGAAGATCTTGAATGATGTTGACCAACTTTTGGGCTATGTTTTCCATTTTTTTCCGTGTTCCAAGCGTTGTCACCATGAGGCGCTCTATCTCCTGCCAGCGCATGCCGCAACGTGTGACTCGGATTGCTGGGATTGCTGATCCATCCCCCCTGGGGATTGCCCGACCAGCAGATGACTAGAGAATAAAAGGCTTTTCTGAGAGTCTGATGGTTGCAATTTGATGATCTTGGATAATTAATCATTAAATTGATTATGTTTATTCAGCATCTAGCAATAATCTAAATCGTGTTGTTGATTTGGATAGCTGAATATTTAGATGGCTTCTTCAGCCACTGCGCATCCAATATAACTATTGATCTACACAACACTCAAATGACCAAAAGTGAATGGGCAATGTGTTTCATATTGTTTCATATGTGTTTCGAATACCTATCTTGATCATTCTTGATCTATCATCCTATACCTATCATCCGACTTTTCTTGGGCATTGTGATGTCCGAAACGCTGTTTCGAAACGCGACATGTCAGCTGAGGAGCAGGAAGCCATTGCCCGACACCTGAATCGCTCAACGAAGGAGCCGGATCCATGAAATCGGTCATGATGGATTAGGACGGTTAGGATTACGGAACCGTGCCAGATTGAAAAAAAAGAAAAACACATCTATTGGTGAATTGGGTGAGTTTGGTGATGTGTTTTTCAACTTCAGCCAGATATGAATCATATTGAATCACGGTAACAAGCCCGGTGCAGGCGCTGAAGGCTCCAGTGGACGTGAAGGTGCACCTCCCCAGGGATTTTTGCGCCGGGAAATACCACACCACTTTAAAGGTGCTTAGATAAGGCAACTGTTCATGGAGGGAACATCATGTTAATTCACATCACACTAAAAAAACATTAATGTCATCACACCATTATAATCTACATATATGATTATATATATATATGATTTTATAGACTAATCTCTTGATGCTGTTTCGATGTTCTTTGTTGATTGGCGAAATGTAAGGAAGCAGGGAAGCCTGCGACTCGCAGATGTTTTTTTTTAGGTTGTTGATGATGGTTGTTATGGATACTTTGAGGAATGATCGATGATCATCAAGAGCTGCTGAGGAACATAATCATGAGAACATCAAGTGAAGAACAAATATTATATACATATACATATCTATTAAAATTACATTTCTTAATGATTGTGCTGGTGATGATGCTGGCAGGGTACCTCAGGGACCCCACCATACAGGTGCAGTTGACTGAGGAGGATCAACGTTGGATTCAGGTGCAGCGGCGCTCTGTCGTGGATAAATTTACACGAATTTAGACGTCCATCGAACCCAATGGTCAAGAGATCATGGGAAATGGCCCATTTATAGATGGTTTACCTATTAATGGTGGTTTTCCATTGCTATGTTAAATAACCAGATGGTAATGAGGTTTATAAACCATTTTATAACTGGCGGGTTGGCAACCAAGCAACCTTTTCATTGTGTTCCTATGTTTTCCTCCTGGGGGAGTTTGAATCCCATGTTTCTCTTGTGCGTTTCGTAGGCTACTGTACGATCACAGGTACACAATAACTTGTCTTGCGCCCTTAACCAGCTGACTTCAAAGACAATATCAAATCATATACAATGCTGAAAGCATACAACGTGGAACCCTCACGCCGCTGTCTACCCACATCTAGGACGCTGGCAACGCCAAAGCCCGAGCTGCTCGCGCCAGGACAGAGCCTTTAGAATTGACTGATTTGTTCACATATGCTGTTGTTACATGCATCCTCCTTGATGTGTTCTTGATTGGGCTTGGCTCTCGCTCTCTCTCTCTCTCTCTCTCGCTGTCTTTCTTTCTTTCTTTCTTTCTGTCTTTCTTTCGTTTCAACTTTCATGCAAAAATGTGGATGACTTGGATGTCTTGGAGCACAGAAGTTCCAATGAAATCAATAGACATCTCCGTGTCCTTCGATACCTTGCCATGCACAAAAATACACAAAGTGCTTCTCAAACCTTGAGTGAGAGACGCTGTGCCCTTGCCATCCATTGCCGCTCCCCTACGTATGTTTTACAGTCATTTTTGCTTCGCTATGTTTAGCTTTATAGTCGGATATACTGGATAATCCCTTCGCCCTATTACTAACCCCCCCCCAAATAACAAAAACTAGGGTCCGTCTCCAATTTTGGAAAATTTGAGGTTGGCCAATTTGATTTTTAATTGATCCCCTTTAAAAAAGTAATAAAATGAAGCTATGTACCATTTCAGGGTTTCACCCCCTAATAATAAAAACTAGTCAACCCCGGGGTGTTTTTTATTAGGGTCCATCCGTCTTTTAAGGTCGAAAAAATATTGTATTTTATATCATGGTTTTTAACTAAATATTAGGGGACAGCTCGAAATCAAATTTTTGGCAATATGTTAATTAGATGTTAAAAGGAAATCTAATCGATTTTGGAATAGAACAAAATAGTGTGTTATATTAGGGTTTTGAATTTACTATTAGGGGGAAGCTTCGAAATCCAACTTTTGGCAATATTTTAATTAAATTTTAATAGGGAAATCTAATCGATGGGGAACCCTAATAATAAAACCCCCCCTAATAATGAAAACTACCTGAGGTGTTTATTATTTGGGGGGTTAGTATTAGGGGGAAGGAATTGCTTTATTTATGGGACAGTTATGTCAAACATATCTACAAATCGATTCTAGGTTTTGAGATATGCAGTGTTTGGTTTTGCCGTGTGTTTTTCAAACATGTCTAATGCGGGAAAAAGGACTGCTATGCAGAAGCGGAGCGAAGAGGTGAGGATGCCGTTGAAAAAAATGCAATTTCAATGGGGAAAATTAGGTGTTATGATTAAACCATCAACTTGCTGGTTTTCCTATTTTCAAATCCTGCAATTGTAAATAGGCTTAAAAATCGTAAAAATGTACCCATTTGGGATGTTAATTAAAACTTCGGCAGCCACTCCGACACAGAAATCAAACTCCATGATGTTTGCCAGTCAGATGGTTGCAGGGACCCAATCATTGAATCATAAGCTGATGGCTTTTTCACGAAGTGGGAGATCACTAAAAATGAACAAATGATGTTGATTTCATTGAAGCCATGTGAATATCACCAACAGATATAACTGATATAACCATACTATACCATACTTGTAGTGTACCTTTTAGATCTTTACCTGGTCCCAAGTGACTCGCGGAGACGGGTTTCGCCCTAGAAGCTGACTCGCGGTGACTCCGGTTTTTTCAATGGGATCAATGGGATCAGACCAACGCGAGGCGTATAACGAGCAAAAGGAGAAGCTCTTCGTCTTCGCTGCCGCCGGCAGCTCAGAATTGGATATGATGGCCATGGCCTGCCATGGCCTGCCATGGCCATGATGGCCATGAGTTTCCATGAGAATCCTTTCCGAACCCATTTTTAATACCTTGTTAGCGACCTTGGCTTAGTAGTGCCGAGATATTTTTAAATGACTGGCCAATTTTGATGCTTTAGGGCCCGAAGGAATGAGGATTGCCAATGGTAGGTCCGGTCCCAATTTCCAACAAAATCACGCCATTCAATGCATGCAGTTCGGTTGCCTCTGAGACCTTTCAGTAAAAACACCAGATGGTAGGACTTACTTGCGTCACCCCTAAGGTTTAGAGGGTGCGATAAATGCATCAAACAGAAGATAAATAGCCAACACCATTCCACATGACTCCTACCACAAACTCAATAGGTTTGCCAGGTTAGCGCAGATTGTGCCGAAACAGCCACCACAAGAACAACATTAAGACGGATGAAGAACAATGACACAGCTGAGGGGGGAGGCTTTGTGCCATTTTTGTGCCCTCCCCGTCGACTCGTCGACCTCCCCCACCGCAAAATCTACACCATCATTCCATAGCACTGCAACTTGAGAACGAAATTGACAGTAGAGCCGTAGCAGCGCCCAGCTCTTGTGCACAGCTGCAACAGCAGGAAGAACAACATAGGCCAGCAACCAGAAGCAACTGATCACAAGTAGACATTGCCACAAAATCAAACAATGTCTGCATAGCTCCACTGATTTTGATGCTGATAACTGCGGAAGTTGGCATAGCAGTGAGGATTTGGGGAGCCTCACTACTTGGGACTTATGCCATGTCCACAGATGGCTTTGTTTGATGGGGGATAGCCCCAAAATCACCATTTTACCAGGGAAAATGATGATGGATCAGTGGATTTGCCTTTGGGCTGTCCAATTTTCAGACACCAGATGTTCTCAGCTTACGTTTCCTCCGTGACTCAACTCAGCCTGAATCTAAGGGATTTGGCAAGGTCGGAGCCCCAGAAATCTGAGGAACTGGCCAAGTTGGGGATCATATCACTTGCAGAGGGATTTGCCAAAGCTATGTTCCATTCCAGGGCAATAGGAATTGTCACTACACAAAATCAGAGAATCTTCAAAGGGGTAATCCTGTTGGCCAACATGGATAGATGGTATGACATATCTCCCATGATCTTGGGAATCTTGGAGCATTTTTCCCCAACAGCGTAAGCTAATAGGATCTTCAGCCCAGAATAGCTCCGGTGTGCACTGGTGCAGGCGCCGGGCAGGTTCAACGAGGTTCCGGAGAAGGTTCCGAAGGTTCCGGAGAAGGTTTTGGGAATCTTTGGTGCAGAGCCAGGTCAGGTTCAACAGGGTTCCGGAGCAGATTTTGGAGCCGCTTTGGTGCAGAGCCAGGTCAGGTTCAACAGGGTTACGAAGAAGGTTCTGGGAGGTCAGGTTCAACAGGGTTCCGGAGAAGGTTCCGGAAAAGGTTCCGGAGAAGAAGGTTCTGGAGAATGTCTGGGAAGCTTTGGTGCAGAGGCAGGTCAGGTTCAACAGCGTTCCGGAGAAGGTACGCAGAATGTTCCTGGAGAAGGTCTGGGAGGTTCCGGAGAAGGTTGCAGAGAAGGTCCCGGAGAAGGTTTTGGGAATCTTTGGTCCGGAGAAGGTTCCGGAGAAGTTTGTTTTTTTTCTTTTTGTTTTTCAGGCATGTGCGCAGACGGCATAATTACATGGATGTTATTAGAGCAGTTGTGCTTTCCTGACTCTTTCTTAAGATTTGTTTTGATCATGCCGATTTTAACTACACTTTTGCCTCGATGTTGTCTTTTGGAAAGATTTGTAAAAATAAAACGTTGCGGCTATAGGGGATACCACCGAAGCATTATTTGCTCCAAGGCCGAAGTTGTGACAACTGGTCCCCACAATCCTGACAGCGTCATGCTGTCGTGCAATGGTCACTTCTATCCACCCCGGAAGCCCCGGGAGCCGTGCGTCTTCTTTGGCTCTGCATTGGGATGTTGGAAAGGAAACAGCTGCAACTTCCGTCACCTGATGGTGAATCAGACCGGAACTCGACCCACGAAGGCTTCACGAGATCAAGTCAAAGAAGAGCTCAGGAGACGGGGCTGGGCAGGTCATGACATGTCAGGCAGGTCACGACTCATTTGGTCCATGATGTCCATGGGTGATTCTGGTTGAGAAGAAAAAGAGGTGGCTTAGCGGCTTAGCCGCTTTGGTTTTTTTTTGAATAATCGTTCAGGGATGGTGCATGATAGTGGGCAGAGTTCGAGAATAGTTGGGGAAGGGTTTTAGCGGCCATTGCCACCCTTCACACAAGGTGTAGACACGTGGCTTGATTTTAGGCGCTTTAGGACCCAAGCTTGCTCATTTTGAGACCGGATGAGGATATCCCATGTAGGCAGTGGCCAGTTGCGCCCTGTTGATGGTTGATTATCCTCCAGTAAGATTTAGCAGAAAGATGCGGAAACCCACCAGAAATGTAGATCGTTTTCCGAATTGGAAACAATGGATTTCCATACCCGTTTATTGATTTACCGGAGTGTACACCTGGGTTTTATCAGGACCATATCCTCCTTGGGAATCTCTGTTTATGTGTTTTCTGTTCAAAACGAGGGTGCAAAAACTAATACTTAAAGGCTCACAATTATGAACCCCAAAATGGACAGTGCCGTAATTGAATACCGATGGCTATACGAATGAAATTGAATGAATATAATCAATAGTAATTCATAGTACATACAAATTCAGTTTTTTGTAAGGTATTGAAGGACTAGCACAGAATGTGTTTTTGTTGAACGCCGAATTTGTTCTGGCACAACCTATAGACCGTTTGGCAGGAGATGTTTTGTGGAGAATGACCCGGAGCCTTCTCAGCAAAGCAGCGAAGTGAAGTTCAAGTCATGAAATGTCATGAAGAGGAACCCCATTGGAGACTTTTTTCCCAAAAGCATCTCTGATTCATTCATTCGTTCGTTCGTTCATTCATTCGTCCGTTCATTCGTTCATTCATTCATCTTTTCGTTCATTCATTCATTCATTCATTCGTTCGTTCATTCATTCATTCGTCCGTTCATTCATTCATTCATTCATTCATTCATTCAATTGTTCATTCATTCGTCCGTTCATTCGTTCACTCATTCATCTATTCATTCGTTCATTCATTCATCCATCCATTCATCCATTCATTCATTCACGCATTCATTCATTCATTCATTCATTCACTCATTCATTCATTCATTCATTCAGGCAGTCATTCATTCAGTCATTCATTCATTTATTCAGTCAGTCATTCATTCATTCGTTCATTCATTCACTCATTCATTCGTTCATGATTCATCCATTCATTCATTCAAGGCCTTCATGTTCATTTCATTTCGTTTTAATTTCGTTTCATGTCGTTTTTATTTCGTTTCATGTCGTTTCATTTCTTTTCATTTCAATTCATTCATTCATTCAATCATTCATTCATTCATTCATTCATTCATTCACTCATTCATTCGTTCGTTCGTTCATTCATTCATTCATTCATTCGTTCATGCGTTCGTTCATTCGTTCATTCGTTCGTTCGTTCATTCCTTCATTCATTCATTCATTCATTCATTCGTTCATTGATTGACATTTTATTTGGTTCATTGAGTCACTGGGTTTTTGATTCATTGATTCACTGTGTCATTGATTCATTGATTCATTCAATCAATCACTCACTCACCCACTCATTCTTTCAGTCATTCATTCAGCCATTCGTTCCTTCATTCCTTCATTCCTCCATTCATTCGTTCATTCATTCCTTTATACCTTCGTTCCATACCCTCAACTACTTAAGGTCTACAGTGCCCCCCCCTTGAGCGTTCCTAAGTTTTCTTGGCTGCGTTTGTGTGTGTGTGTGTTTTAGGTGTTGTTGGCAGGTATTTGGATGCAGTAGGGTCTAAAATCTAAAAGGTTTCACCCACCACCAAAAGAATCAAAACAACGGTTCATCTCCAGGACTTTCATTTTAAACCCCAAGTGTGCAAGAGCGTTAAAACCAAATGAAACATAAGAACCCATTCAGGATGAGTGGGTATTTGATTGCGTGTTTGTAAGTTTCATTTAACATAGACCCGGGCAAGCCGGCGGCGGAAGTTTCCCAAACATAAATGACCTATAGTTCAAAGACAACCTGTCCCGACCGTGTCCTTCCCTCGACACTCCACACCTCACACTGCACACTGCCCTCTTCGCACTCCAAACTTCAAACTTCACACTCCACACTTCACACTCCACACTTCTCACTTCTCACTGCTTCCTTCACACTCCAAACCTCACACTTCACACTTCACACTGCACACTTCACACTTCACAGTCCACACTTGACACTTCA
>CAMXCT020000076.1:0-33164 GCA_947184155.2 Cladocopium goreaui | reverse complement strand
TTCCCACTTCCCACTTCGCACTTCACACTCCCCACTTCCCTCACACTTCACACTTCACAGTCCACACTTCACACTTCTCACTGCTTCCTTCACACTCCAAACCTCACACTTCACACTTCACACTTCACGCTGCCCTCTTCGCACTCCACACTTCCCAGTCCACACTTCACACTTCTCACTTCACACTTCTCACTTCTCACTGCTTCCTTCACACTCCAAACTTCACACTTCTCACTTCGCACTTCACACTCCACACTTCACAGTCCACACTTCACACTTCTCACTTCTCACTGCTTCCTTCCCACTCCACACTTCACACTCCAAACTTCACACTTCACACTTCGCACTTCACACTCCACACTTCACTCACACTTCACACTTCACAGTCCACACTTCACACTTCTCACTGCTTCCTTCACACTCCAAACCTCACACTCCACACTTCACACTTCACACTGCGCTCTTCGCACTCCAAACTTAAACTTCACACTCCACACTTCACACTTCTCACTTCCCACTGCTTCCTTCACACTGCACACTTCACACTGCACTCTTCACGCCCCACACTTCACACTGCTCTAAACCTACGTGCAACAAAAAAAACACTAGCGCCAAAATGGAGAAAATCTGCTAACAAATCCATGTCGCAGCCTTCATGCAGCCCCTCCAATACGATTTACGAGATCGAGCTGCAAAAGACAATAGTATGACAAATGCAGCCACAGCACGAAGCAACCTTGACGCAGCCATTACAATGCGATCTGCAGAGACTGAGTTGCAAAACACGAACTACGCGCAACGGCGTCAGAAATTGTAGCTCCAAAACCGGATCTCGACGCCAGAGCGAAAAAAAGACGATTTTGAAGCACTTTTTAAAAGGATTTTAGAAGGAAAATCACTAGCGCCAAAATGGAGAAAATCTGCTGACAAATCACTGTCGCAGCCTTCATGCAGCCACTCCAATACGATTTACGAAGTCCAGCTGCAAAAGACAATAGTATTACGCATGCAGCCACAGCATGAAGCAACCTTGACGCAGCCATTACAATGCGATCCGCGGAGACTGAGTTGCAAAGCACAATAGAACTACGCGCAACGGCGTCGGAAATTGTAGCTCCAAAACCGGATCTCGACGCCAGAGCGAAAAAAAGACGATTTTGAAGCACTTTTGAAAAGGATTTTTAGAAGGAAAATCACTAGCGCCAAAATGGAGAAAATCTGCTGACAAATCACTGTGGCAGCCTTCATGCAGCCACTCCAATACGATTTACGAAGTCGAGCTGCAAAAGACACTAGTATGACAAATGCAGCCACAGCACGAAGCAACCTTGACGCAGCCATTACAATGCGATCTGCAGAGACTGAGTTGCAAAACACAATAGAACTACGCGCAACGGCGTCGGAAATTGTAGCTCCAAAACCGGATCTCGACGCCAGAGCGAAAAAAAAAAGACGATTTTGAAGCACTTTTTAAAAGGATTTTTAGAAGGAAAATCACTAGCGCCAAAATGGAGAAAATCTGCTGACAAATCACTGTCGCAGCCTTCATGCAGCCACTCCAATACGATTTACGAAGTCGAGCTGCAAAAGACAATAGTATTACGTATGCAGCCAAAGCAGGAAGCAACCTTGACACAGCCATTTACATTGCGGGAACGATCCTACAGTTGCAAAGCACAATGGAATTCCATTGGCAACTCATCCACCAGCAACACTTGCAATCCCATTTACATTGAGGGAACGATCCTACAGTTGCAAATCACAATGGAATTCCATCTGCAACTCATCCACCAGCACCACTTGCAACCCCATTTACAATGCGGGAACGATCCTACAGTTGCAAATCACAATGGAATTCTGTCGACCACACATGCACGAAAAACAGTTGAAACCCCATTTACTATGCGGAACCGATCCGAGCATGATCCGAGACCGATCCGAACATGATCCGAACATGATCCGACCACACACGAGACCGTCTCGCACCCGTCGCACAGCAGAGGTAGATCATCGAAGTTCGTGGACACACTTTGTATGGAAAAACATAGGCTTTCGTGCATCTGCTATCTCTCAAAAACGCATTTCGTGCGAGACTTCCTTCAAAACTCCATCGGCAACTCATCCGGCAGCACCACTTGCAATGCCATTTGCATTGCGGGAACGATCCTACAGTTGCAAATCACAATGGAATTCCATCTGCAACTCATCCACCAGCACCACTTGCAATCCCATTTACATTGCGGGAACGATCCTACAGTTGCAAATCACAATGGAATTCTGTCGACCGCACATGCACGAAAAACAGTTGCAACCCCATTTGCAATGCGGAACCGATCCGAACATGATCCGCCCATGATCCGACCACACACGAGACCGTCTCGCACCCGTCGCACCGCAGAGGTAGATCATCGAGGTTCGGGGACGGACTTTGTATGGAAAAACATAGGCTTTCGTGCATCTGCTATCTCTCCAAAACGCATTTCGTGCGAGACTTCCTCCAAAACTCCATCGGCAACTCCTCCACCAGCACCACTTGCAATCCCATTTACAGTGAGGGAACGATCCTAGAGTTGCAAATCACAATGGAATTCCATCGGCAACTCATCCACCAGCACCACTTGCAATCCCATTTACATTGCGGGAACGATCCTACAGTTGCAAATCACCATGGAATTCTGTCGACCACACATGCACGAAAAACAGTTGAAACCCCATTTACAATGCGGAACCGATCCGAGAATGATCCGACCATGATCCGAGACCGATCCGACCATGATCCGACCACACACGAGACCGTCTCGCAACCGTCGCACCGCAGAGGTAGATCATCGAGGTTCGGGGACGGATTTTGTATGGAAAAACATAGGCTTTCGTGCATCTGCTATCTCTCAAAAACGCATTTCGTGCGAGACTTCCTTCAAAACTCCATCGGCAACTCATCCACCAGCACCACTTGCAACCCCATTTACAATGCGGGAACGATCCTACAGTTGCAAATCACAATGGAATTCTGTCGACCACACGTGCACGAAAAACAGTTGAAACCCCATTTACAATGCGGAACCGATCCGACCATGATCCGCCCATGATCCGCCCATGATCCGCCCATGATCCGACCACACACGAGACCGTCTCGCACCCGTCGCACCGCAGAGGTAGATCATCGAGGTTCGGGGACGCACTTTGTATGGAAAAACATAGGGTTTCGTGCATCTGCTATCTCTCAAAAACGCATTTCGTGCGAGACTTCCTTCACAACTCCATCGGCAACTCATCCACCAGCACCACTTGCAATCCCATTTGCATTGCGGGAACAATCAATGCCCTAACTAACTCTTTCTGTGACTAACCCTTTCCCTGACGAACTCTTTCTTTGACTAACTCTTTCCTTGACTACCTCATATATCCTGACTAACTCTTTCTTTGACTACCTCATATATCCTGACTAACTCTTTCTTTGACTACCTTTTTCCCTGACTAACTGTTTCTTTGACTAACTCTTTCCTTGACTAACTCTTTCTTTGACTACCTCATATATCCTGACTAACTCTTTCTTTGACTAACTTTTTCCCTGACTAACTGTTTCTTTGACTAACTCTTTCTTTGACTAACTCTTTCCCTGACTAACTCTTTCTTTGACTAACTGGCTAACTGTTCTAACTCTTTCTTTGACTAACTCTTTCTTTGACTAACTCTTTCTTTGACTAACTCTTTCCCTGACTAACTGTTTCTTTGACTAACTCTTTCCCTGAATACTAACTGTTTCTTTGACTAACTCTTTCTTTGACTAACTGACTTTCTTTGACTAACTCTTTCTTTGACTAACTCTTTCTTTGACTAACTCTTTCTTTGACTAACTCTTTCTTTGACATTCTAAAAGTCCGTAACACGGAAGTTTCTCCCACTAAACTTCCTTTGAACATATCTATGGCTGCCTGGGTCCTCCTGAGCGTTCCTAAGTTTTCTTGGTTGCTTTTGTGTGTGTGTTTTAGGTGTTGTTGGCAGGTATTTGGATGCAGTAGGGTCTAAAATCTAAAAGGTTTCACCCACCACCAAAAGAATCAAAACAACGGTTCATCTCCAGGACTTTCATTTGAAACCCCATGTGTGCAAGAGCACAGGTGAAATCAAATGAAACCACCTGCAAGATGTGAGAACCAATCAAAAGATCAAAAAAACAACAAAAATTGGTCTATGGGAAATGTTCGATAGTTAATCAGGCGCCTTAATGGAGCAATGTCAAGAACCATTTTGCTCTTTCCTGCCGGGTCCCAAGGTGATTTCGCCAATGTTTTTGCTATACTCTAGCTGCTATAGTTGTTTTTTTTCTGGCATGCGCGGAGCCCACACTGGTTTATATGATCTTCCGGGTTTTTCACGGTAATCAAGTTTTCTGCTGACACATGTTTTTTGCAAAGCTTGGTCCACTGTCGTTTGCGCAGCCCTTCGCAAAGGTTGTGCAAATATTTCACCGGAATTGAATTTCACTTCGCGAGCGCCTGACAGGTAAGACAATGTTTTATTCTGTTTTCGCAAAGGTTTTGAAACTGCTCATCTGCATCTTCCCCCCCAGAGGGTGCCGATTTTTTTTTTGTTTTCTGCCCTTCCTCAAAAAGCATCGAAAGCAGAGACTCGGAAGTGGCGACAAGAATTGTGTAGTATCTCACCAGTGGACCCAAGTGCATCTTCCCATCTATGTGCCCCGGAGGTTTTTTTGCCTTTCTACAAAACAACATAACAAACAACAGCGGCTCACAGAAAAACGTGACGCATACAATTCATGTGATAAGTGCCCCGACAAAGAACTTGACTTAATCTTGTTGAAAACCATTTTGAACCTTCTGTGTGTTTTTCGTCATTTTTTGTTGCGGGCTAAACTCCCCCAGATAGGGATCAGGCTGAAAGAGTCTGATGCATTGCGGTTTCAAAGCTGCCTACCAGCGGCAGCGATCAAAAACACTGCGCAAACGAAGCAGGTGAAAAGTGCATTTTCATGGACCTGTTCAAGCCCTGAAGTTGTTAGGTAGGAAAACGGTTTGAGACCCCAGGCGTCACGAAGGCCTAAAGGTCTATTTCAATCCGCCGCCTTTTCCGTCGGCCCTCTAACAAAACCACTTTTTAGGGTCTACACTTGAGTCTACAACCCCCCCAAGTAGCCGAGAGTATGTCATTCCTTCCTTCATTCATTCAGTCAGTCATTCATTCATGCATGCATTCATTCCTGCCTTCGTTCTTTCGTTCACTGGTTCATTGGTTTGTTGGTTCATTGAATGATTCGTCCTTTCACTGATTCGCTCATTGCTTCATTGGTTGATTCACTCGCTCACTCACTCGCTCACTCACTCATGCACTCATTGGCTTGTTCAATCGTTCTGAATTAATTCATTCATGTCTGCATCCATTGATGCATTCATTCCGTCAGTCAGTAGTTACGTTCATTCATTCACTCAGTCATGCATTGGTTCTTTCATGTCATTTCGATGGCATCTCAACAATCTTTTGCTCATTCCTTGATGCACCTCACAACTTCGATGCCCTTTCATTTTCACACCCATTCCTTTTGGCCATTGATTTCTTACAGCCGTTTTCTCTCGAAACTTGCACCCGGGCGCGGCTGGGCATTATCTGGCCAAATACATTGAATATTGTCCGTCCCCTACCTCTATATGCTTTGATATATTCACATACTACGTCGGCATTTAGGATATTTTTTATTTTTTTTGTTTCTGGCAGGTTTCCACCACATCACATACCTGATTCTGAAGTGTGTATACAATATATCTGAAGATACCTGAAATCAGCAGATTCTGAAGTGTGTATCCAATATATCTGAAGCTGTCCTCCATCTTTATCGCTCGCTGTCCCCGCTGTCCCCGCTGCCAAAAGCTCTCCATCTTCATCGCTCTTATCATCTTGACCCTTGGTCGCGGCCTCAAGACCTTTGGGTGCTGGATTTGGCTTCCAGTGTGCATTCAAGGGTAACGGTTAGACATTTGAAGATGAGTTACGTAAGATTGATTAGTTAATTATTCATTAATTATAAATAAAGTACTGGTTGGTTTGCTATGCTTTCTGTTCATTTTATTTCCCCGAAGCTGTCCAAGCTGTCCAAGCCATCGACAACCTTGCTGAGGCCATTTCTTTTGCCCCTCCATTTGCTGCCTTGCAGTCGAGAAGGCTTGCATGGGCTGGTGGGTGTCTTACCCCGAGCGATTGGTCCCTCGTTCAAAGTTTAAACATTGATTATATTATCGTCGTTGTTGATTTGCTTTGAGTTGCATAATAATGGATGATTATATGAGAAATGTGTTTGCCGAGCAAAAGGTTTTTAAAAGAGTTAGTCATTGTCATGATTGGGGATTTCATTCATGTCATGCGGCATTCATCAACATGCCAAGCCGTTCCCGCAGCTGTTCAAGCTGCTCCAGCTGTCCAAGCGCTGTCACATGGCCAACGTTGCTGCTGCAATTGCTGAGGCAGTGGAAGCGATGGAGGCAGCAGATGCAGCGGTGATTCAAGGCGACGCGCCTTTGATTGAGGATGGCGAGGACGAAGAGCCTGCAGAGCCTGCTCGGGATGACGGCGGTGATCAAATCGATCCAGCTGGAAGTGCTGGAGATGATCAAGCCGTTCAAGCTGCCCCAGCCGTCCCAGCCGTCCCAGCTGCCCCAGCCGTCCAAGCTGAAGGCGCGCTGGTGCCTGCTGGCGAGAATCCCGTGGCCCGATCTATGCGGCAAGAGATCGCGGAAGGGGTCATGGCTGCAGTGGGCAGCACGCCTTTTCACCTGCGCATGGATGATGCCATGTTGCTCGAGCAGGAAGAGGTGCAGCGGCACGCAATCGCGTTGCTGCAGGCCCCGAGCATCTTCCGTGAGAAGTACGATACCCAGAGTGACTTCACCTGGTCTCTTTTCGGCTTCAACACTTTGCTGAACAGCTTCTACGAGAACGGGGTCAAGAACAGTGAGACCATCCAAGCCATCTGCGCAGGTACTGGGGTGTCTAAAATGTAAGTTTTTTTTCTTGCCAAAATAAAAGTGTTGGACAGGGTGAAGTTTGCAATTTGCGATTTTATTTTCCAATACCCGCTTTGCTTCAGGCTTTACGCTGCCAGCCACCGAGCGGCACATCGTGGAAACTGCCCGGGATTTGCTCGCAAAGATCCCAGCCGGGGGAGGCGTCCCCCAGAGGTTCATGGTCGTGACTTTGATCAGCATTCATTCCGAATGGTTTTGATTTTAGTGATGATGTGTCATGCTGGCTTGAGTCATGCCTTATCGTGTTTCGATAGAGCTTAGAGGGCTTAAGCGTGAAACTGCCATTGTTTCTTTTCAAAGCTCCCTTTGGCTGAGTTGTTGACCATCGTCCGAGAGCACCTGGAGCAGTTCGCCGAAGTGCAGGAGCATAACGGCGAAATTGTCTGCAATGTGCTGCTTTTCCCATATGTGATGAATGGGGCAGCCCGAGGCTATAAATTGGCAGTGCCAGCCAAGGACTGAGAGAGTCTAAAGACATGGAAGTGCGAGCTGTCCTAGCTGTCCTAGCTGTTATGGAAGTTCTTGGTCACGTAACGTAGTCACATGTTTTAACTAAAATATAGTTTGTTCGAACGTTTCTTAATTTTCCAAATCCTGCAGGACATGACATGGTCCGGGTGGGCGCTTCCGTGGGGCACTGACGGCTTGCTGATGCCGGTTGGCCTCTACGCCAGCGACGTCCTCGAGATGGCGCGCCAATTTGTGCAGTTGGCTGGCTTGGGGCCACGGCACGATGGTCCCAGAAGCTTGGATGCCTTTCTTTCAGACCAGAACCAGGTGGTCATGGCTGTCGAGGACAGGAACAGGGCTTGCATCCAAGCATCCTTCTCAAGCAATGCGTTCCATGGCAAGCTGGAAGAGCATGCCTCAGCAGGCGTGCGGTATGCCTTGGATCTTGCCAGGTATAAAACCATATCCACTACAAGCTGGTGGAGAAGTTGGATGTGGGCTTCGGACAATTTTTCGATTTTGGAGAAGAAGCTGGCTATGGACCCACTTCCTATTTCGTCTCGGCGGAGGGATTCTTTTACGTCCTCACCTATCGAGCTGCTGACGTGGCCCAGCGGAAGTTCGAAGGCACCCCGCGATGGATTCTGCAGGCTGGATGAAGTTTAAGTTAGCAGTAGCACAAATTAGGTTCACAGAAATTGCACACACATACACATTATACGTGATATGTAAGTATGTACGAAAAAGGAGTGTGCATGTAGGTTTTTTTTGCAAATATTAATTAATTATGATGTTTATGTTTAACTAATTATTGTCATTATTAATATTGTTGTTATTATTGTTCAAACTTATGCCATGTGTGTAACCCCCTAACTTAGTTCTTGGCAATCTGTTTCCGGGTTTCAAACATCGCTACTTGCCTGCAAGGGCGAGTGCTTCAAGGGCGACTTCGACGACGACAAGTGGCTACCGAGCTGGATCACGAGCAGCCTGCACCATCCAGTGGGTTGGGGAGGGCCCCGATGACTTCAACCTTCTGTGGGATGGCATGCAAGTTGTAGCTTGGATTTGACTTCAGCAAAATTTTCACATGCCCATGATGTGCGTTTCATGAGCGCATGCTTTCCCTGTGACTTTGAAGGCCCTTGTGTGGTTTTTGGTTTTAAAAAAATAACGAAAACTTGTTTCAGGAAAGGGCACTCGTGGCCACAAAGACGACAACGTCCATGGTGCTTGCACTTCGGTTGTCCCGCTGGGAAGATTCAAAAGGACGGCCCTGGAGTGTCACATTGGCCAGATGCTCTTCGGTCCCTGATGGTGTGAAGATGGCGATGGCACAGTCGAACGTCCATGGGGACAAATACTGTCGCCAGACCTACAGGAACACCAATGACATGGAGCTTGCCCAATACGCCCATCGCACACGGCAAGTTTTCACTTCCCGCCCACAGTCGCGCTATGGGCAGGAGTCGCAGCAGGAGCCTCAGCAGCAGCAGCCACCGCCGAGCGCTGCAACAGGCTTTCCACCAGGAATGACAGCCATGGATGATGGGTGGGGCGGAACCATGTTTGTGCCGACGGCTCCAGTTCGCCCTGCCATGTCTGCTTTTCAGCCGTTGTGGGATCAGCAGACTTGGCAGCAGCAGCCGTCCCAGCCGTCCCAGCGTCGTCGCAGCAGGGACAGGGCCAGCATGGACAGGGCCGGCGCAACCAGGGGCAGAACCAGGGATAGAATCAGGGGCAGAATCAGGGCTGGTGGAACTGAGAAGCGTGTCTGAGAGGGGCCGCGATTTTTTTCAAAGTGCAGTGCGGCAACAGCCGCTTTAATTCATTGGATCAGAGCCAGCATGTCGCTGGTGCTATTGGCCGCAGCTGTCCAGCCTTTAGCCGTCCAAGCTATCTTTGCTTGGCTTCTTCCAACTGAGCATGGTTCAAAGCCTTTCACCGATGTTTAATCCCGACTAATTTAATATGGCAACTAACCTAGTAGTAGTCGAATCACCACAATGTTGGCTAGTAACATCACTAACAGGGGTTTGGAACAATGCTCAACTGTGCACACTATCACGTCGATGGTGGCATTGCAGTGGCAGAAAACTTTTTTTTCAAGCGCGATGATTTTCTCGCTTTGGGTTCAATCTTTTTTCGCAATTTAGTCCGTTCATACATTTCATCGCATTCAATTAGCCCTTGGCCAGGCCGGGCCCTTGCCTACGTTCTTTTTCTGGAGAAGCAGGTGCCTGGGAGGTTCCTGATGCCAAGTTCACAGACAAACACGTTCAATGAACATTGCCGTCTTTTTCAGGAAAGTTTGATAATGAGATTGAAAATTCAAAACACTGGACTCAATTATTATAAATAAAATTACGACGTTCACAGTGGCCAGCTACCAAGGGTTGACTGATGGCAGGTACTCTGGGCCTACTTTGCTGCTGTTGCTGCCTGTGGGTGGCTTCAAAAACACTCGATAGCCTTTCGATGCCCCTTAGCAATACGCTCCAAGATATCAAAAACTGCCAGTGTATTAGCAAGTGCTTTGTCCATTGATTTCTACTTTTACTGAGAGTGTGTAATTGTTGATGGATTGCCATACTTTGTTATGCCCACAGGCTCGCAAGAGCCAAGGGCGTAATGGCATGTGCCAAGCCTGCTTCATTACACTATGTAGCTCATATCCTTGGCTCGCAAGAGCTGACTTGGGAGAAGGTTTAGATGTGCATCCAAGGGTTGTTTTCAAACATTCAAAGGTCAATGTAGCATGAGTATGCATTCAAAGGTGTTCAAGTGCATTCAAGGGTCTACCAATGCATCCAAGGGTCATCTTTGTGCATCCAAAGGTAAACTCACCCTGATTCACGTTGGCTCCCTTGCCAGATTCTTCTCCATGGCTCCTGTGCCAGAGTCTGCAAGCAAGGCAGTGAAGCTTTGGATGCAGAGTCTGGAAGCTGGCTATGAAACACAGCAGATGAACAGAGTGGATAGGATAGCACACAAAGCCACTGGACAGAACCATGTGCAGTTACTTCAACCAACATGGGCAAAGAAGTTTTTAGACACACGGGTCAGTGATGATAAGCGCGTTCATAGACTTGCATCATGTTGCTTTTCTATCAAGTAGATGTGTGGAAGTGACACTTTGGATGTCATAATGAGGCTGCAAAGCTTTTCTGGAACGAGCAGGAGAAGGATTTGATTCCCATGGTCCAGTTCCTCCTGCGAGATTTGCCTCAGCAGCGTTTGCCTAGCGCGGCTATGAGCAAAATTGGAAGCAGTCATGCCGGAAGATTCCATGCAAGATTATCTTTCTACATTACAGTTCTTTTTCCTAAGGCAGGTTGCTAGAGAATACAAAGTGAATAGATGGAGAGAGACAGAGAGACGGACAGACATATCAACAAATACAAAGGGGAATAGCAGACGGATAAACAATTCCAAAATGTTCATCCCATAATTGCCTAGATTATGATACAATACAAGAATAGTTCAATGATCCGCCTAGGCTCTGGTGACGGCATACTTGCTGTATCGGGCCAAGTGTGTGGTTCCATCCTTGGCATCAGAGCCTTTGCATCTGACAAGCTGGGGTGATGGAAATGTTTTTCCTTTGAAGCACATTCAATGTGACGTCAGCAAGATATAGCTGCCTGCAACAGCTGTCCCTGCTGTCCCCGCACTGCCAAACTGACAGGATCCTGGCAACATTGTGCTTTGTATCCTGAATGCTCCAAACACATTCTTGACAATAAATGGCGCGGCGCTCACTTTCAAGCAGACGTGTCAAGGATGTTTTTTGCATCCGGTGTCAAAGGCAGTGGGATTCTTGTCAGGTTTAGACTTTAGGGGGGCCGGCAGAAGCGCTCACAATAGAAGATGGTATGAGCGAATCAGATTGCATTTTATTCGATTTTCCTCTGTTAATTCCATTTCCAACCTGGGCGAAAATTTAGACAGTACGGTGAATAACAGAAAATAGTTGGCTCAAGACTTGACAGCGCTGCTGATATATTATCATGGACCTATGATCTAGAACGTCTTCTTCATGCTTGGCCAAGCAAATTCTTCCATGTTCCCTTCCTTTAAAGGAAAATCCATCTCTTCAACTTCAGGGCCGTTGTTTTTATTTCTATCTTTCTTTCTTTCTTTCTTTCGTTCTTTCTTTCGTTCTTTCTTTCTTTCGTTCTTTCTTTCTTTCTGTCTTTCTTTCTTCACACTCTCTCTCTCTCTCTCTCTGTCTGTATCTTGCGCTTTCTTTGCGTCTCTCTCTCTCTCTCTATCTATCTTTTCTTCTTCCTTCATGTTTTTCATGTCTTCCTTTTTTTGACTACATCTTTTTTTTGGGGATCTCTCATCTCTGCCCCTCTCTCTCTCTCTCTCCCTGTCTCCGCGTTCTCCGTGCCCTTCCTCCTGTCAACCCATCCATCACTGCAGCAGTGCCCCTTTATATTTGGGTCTGCTTGTGTCTCCGTTGTTTTTTTCTCTATCCGTTTCATCACCCTTGAATGCGCGCATTCAACCCTTCAGCGCAGAAGATCCATGAAGCTGCGCATCCAAAGGTCTTGAGGCTGCGCTGAAGGGTGTGCCAGCTAAGACCATGCTGGGAATTCTTCCATGGACAGCGTTGCTAAGAAAAGGAAAGCAATCTCTTTAACCCTTTTATTAAGCAATAATAATATGAATTATTTAGAAGGTACATTTGTGAGAGCCTGCCAGTGATGACGACGCAGCTTGAAGACCAGCTGTCCTAGCTGTCTTAGCCGTCACAGTTTTGTTACAATAAAAATAGATAAGAAGCAAAGACTTTGTGGTGCCGGGCAAAACACTGCATGCTTGGATATTGCTGGGGGGTTCATGCTTGGATGATTCAACTTTACCTCTGAGTGCAGATTCTTGCCATTTCCTTGCATTGAAGGGTAGAAAGTGAGCATCCAAGGGTCTAATGCAATACCTCCATTCCCTACATTGTCGCTACCATTTTTGATTGTGCTGAAAATTAAAGGCCCAAGACCTAGCCCGGCTCACTCTTCCCAGCTGTCCTAGCCGTTCTAAGCAAAGACTCGCAGAGCCCAATGGCTGCGGCTGCAGTAGTGCCACGCTTCCGGCTGACCTTCAAGCAGCCTCTTCAAAGTGGGAAGTTGGCCAAATCAAAAGAAGCAAAGGGTTCCAGACCGTGCTGCAAAAGGAAGGCAACGTCACGAAGAGTTGCTGTTTCTGAGGGGACAGTGCCCAAAGCTCCAATGCTTTTGCACTTTTTATATAACAGCACAACACAGCGAAGAAAGGCGCCAGCAAACAAGAATTCCAACATGAAATGCAACGCATTGCCAAAGCTTGGGCAAAATTGACACAGTCTGAGAAGAACATCTACAAGGAAAAAAGCAGATCGGAGTTCATTGCACAAAGAGACGCCATGAAAAGCCATGGCTTGCCCACGCGGCGCATGCAGAATGAAACCGTGCCAAAGCAGCAGTCACAGCTGTCTCAGCTGTCTCAGCTATCCACACAACCTGTGGAAGAGCAGGACCAGGCGCTCCTCAGATTTGGGAAGATCACGGTGATGCAAGGTGAGCTTCTGTTGGTGAAGGCTCTTACGGGACTGTGCTGAAAGGCCTCATGCCCTATGGCCGCTTCTGCGCTCTGAAGATCTTCAAGGGCAGCAAAGCTATGATCTCCTTGAAGCAAGAGGTTCTGATTTTCAATCAAATCAAAGACAAGCTTCAAGAAGGAATGCGGCAACTCTTTCCTTCCTTGTTAGAAGTCGAATGCAAACCGCAGCCGTTCCCCTACTTGGCTTTGGAGTTTGCTGGGTCAAGCGTGTCCCAAGTGCTCATCCAAAATGGTGCTTTCACTGGAAGTGCAATGCAGCGCCTAGCCACGCAGCTTAGATTTGCCCTGCAAGCTTTGCTTTGCACAGCATCCGCATACTTCATTTGGATCTCAAACCGGCCAACATTCTGTGGGTCCAGGAGACTTCATGCATGAAACTAGCGGATTTTGGAATGTCTGAGATGATGGGGATTGAAGCTGCCTCGATAAGGTTCGATGGATATGTTAGTGCTCCCTATAGACCACCTGAGCTGTGGAACACATCTTCCGTAGACATTTGCAAGCATCTGCGCCCATGTGTCGACATTTGGTCATTTGGCTGCGTGCTTTTTGAGTGTGCTACAGCATCCCCTCTTATGGCACCTCTTCCTCCAGCTCGCAGCTGCAATCATACTGTGAATGCATGGTGCCGCTCATGGGACAGCTTGCGCCAAGCACGGATGATGACAGAGCCAGCTGCTCGAAGATTGCGGGCTCGTATGTTGAGGTCTGGACCATGGAGAGAACATATTTTAGAATGTTTAAATCCTGACCCTGCTTCTCGAAGATGGAGCGGGCCAACACATTGAATGGAGCCAGTCGCTGCTATGCCTAGTGTAGTGTGAGCAGGGTTGCTTCCCAACTTGTTTCGAAGCGGGGTGTTCGGATTGGGAAGCCCGGGGTTTACTCATGATGGTTGAACTAGCTTAGCCGTACCAGCCGTGCCAGCTGTGCTAGCGACAGTGCCCGGACAACTTAACGTTCAAAAATACGCAGCTGCTGCAATGCTCATTCATTATCGAAGTCACGCATTGTGATTAATCCGCCCATGTTTGATTTTCATATGAGCGCATCAGCCTTCTGCTTGCCAAGGTGGGTCTTCAAAGGTAGCAGCTGCAGCGGCGGCAACAAACTCATGCGTGGAAGGGCAAGAACCGAAAAGAGCGTCTTCTACTCGTTGCTGTGGATGGCGGTGGCTAATAGGTTAAATATTGGTAAATTTACTCAATTCCCTTAATATTTTTCGGGACCGTTGAATTGCCAACCTAGCATATACATAGAGTATATGTAATGTGTATATATATATATAGCTGTGTGTGTGTGGAAATCCTTACCCAAGAAATGATGCATCTTAAGTGATGTTGAGCCTGAAAGTTTTTAGCGGCAGCTGGTTTCGCTCCATTGAACCCAGTTTATACCTGGGCCATATTTCTTCGTTTGCAATTTTTGGGGGCCGTTACTGTGCGCAGCAGAAAGGGAGGTGACGCTTCACTTTGCGTGGCATTTGCAGCACTTGGGAGATGTCCTCCAAGAGTATCATGAGAGTCTCCCGCCAAAATAGCGGTGAGAGTGGCGGGCACGAATTTTTCGCACGTGTCCCACAGAAGTGCGGCACAGCATTGTGCTACAAGAATGTCTCACAAAATTGTCCCCAAGTAGTGTCTTGCAGGAAGAATGCCCCAAAAGCGTGTCTCAAAAGGGTCTTAGACAAAAATTGTTGACAAAAGTGTCGTCGGGCGTGTTTCACAAGAGTGTCCCGCAAGAGTATCTTTCAAGAGTTTTTTACACGAATGTCGTACAACCGTCTCCCACAAAAGCGTCGGACAAGACCTCACGTGTTTTCCTCTGACATTTCAATGCAGGTAGTTTGAGCGTCTTAAACATGTTCATGCCAACGCCTTTGAATCCTATCCTCTCCGAAAATCTCCGAAATACATTCCAGGATTGTTGCATTCGGTATCGTTAGTGCCATATCTCTTGTCTGTGTCCCAATGAGTTTTTCAAGATCAACAGCCAGTTGTGGCTGCCATTGACATGATATTATCTTGCAGTAAATTGTTGTTCGCCCAACCAGACATTCGATTCAATGTATTGATGGGGATTAAACTCTTCTGTGACGGGAATCCTGCTCTTAAAAACCAATCCACACCAGCGAGTGGAGATTGTTCATGACTGCTCCACTGCGGCACCTCTCAGGAAGCGATTTACAGGAACCTACAAGAAACTGCTCGACAGAGTAGGTATGCCTACGCGTTGATCTCAGGCTACTTGGACAGGTTGATCATTCAGCAAACAGTTGAAGATGATCATGGAGTGCGAATCGTTTTTTTCTTGTAGGGATCTCCAAGCCGAAGCAGCCAGCATCACCGTCATGAAAACGGTGTCTTCATTTGTCAATGTGCACTTGTGACAACTTGGACGATCCATCTGGTTGCCATATCCGGTGCTGTGCCACCAGAGATCCTGAAGCTCTGGGAGCATGAAAGTCCCACGAGTCAATGGATTCAATGACATCTCAATGACTTGATTTGCCGACGCCATGGCAGTGATAGGTAGCGATGACACCATTTTTTTAGACCCCGGGGTGAAACAAGTCATTGCTTGTCGACTAGAACCGGTGTCACCTTCTTTTTGTACGCCCGCTGATTGCGGCCGATCATGTGACATGGGCAGGCTCCCATGTCGACTCCACGTATCTCCACGTGATGCTTTCGGAGTCCAGACACTTTTGTGTCTCACCAATATCGCAGAGTATCTAGCAATGTCTCGCTAGTTTGTAAGGCACTCAGGCACTACCCCATGGAGCATTTCCTGTTGAAAGAAAGGTGTGTGCCAGTGTGTGCATATTAAAAAGGATAGGAAAAAAGATCAGCTGATAGCCACTGATAGGTGTTGCGGATTGACCCAAAGGGTACTGTGCCGGGTGGTGTCTACGTCCAGAACGAAGCACTTCCAGACGCGTAGCCGCAAGGAGAAAAAGTGACGCTTAGTTCTTGTCAACTTGGGAGGTGGCAGCGATTGGAAGCCACTCCCAACATTTGGATTTGGGTTTGTCTGACAATTGGGTAAACCCAAAATCCATCAAAATCCTATGTCTTATGTTTGATCATAATTTTCCCATTACAATTGCATGTTTTCAGGTAGTAGGCCCATGTATACCCCATTTTCAGGCACACCATGGCGCAGCCATATATTCGGTCAGATTTGGAGGGCCTGTCTTGCGCGACACTGGCTATAGATATCCTCTTTCCTGGCTAGTTCAATATGTACTGTTTTTGTATTTGCCACCTAAGATATCTAGTGGCCAAGATTTGCTACATGTTTCCATGTGTTTCCATTGTAGCTAGTTCATGGATGCTACCCCAAGTTTTCTGAACACCAAATTCTTCCCAAACGTGGACCGGCAGCGAGGATGAAAAGCAGGCCATGTCACGGGAGCCCTGGGTCCCGATGGTCCAGGGGCCCCTTCAAAACGTGTTGCCAGTGATGTTTGAAAGATGCAGCTATTCATCATGAATTCATCATGTCTATTTGGAAGCTCAAAAAAGGGGGAGACGGTGCTGGAGTTGGTTTCAATAGTACAGGGGAAGTGTCCTGTAAATGGGGATCGTTCACCTTCATGTCAGATTAGTGGAGGACTCCATAGGGATTGGCTGATGTTTGTTGAATTATGAGAAAATCGTCGATGGTTGAATCATATTTTCTTCCGGAGAACTCAGCTTCAGGATCTTTTCAAGCATGGTCCGGCTTGTATCTGCTATCGATACTAGAGGAGGGGGGTAAGGTCTTCCATGGAAATCCTAAGGTGATCTAAGGTGGGATTGTGATGATATAGGAATTAGGTTATATGATATTCTATGGTATTCTATGGTATTATAGGTATGATATAGGTATGGGTGAAAACTCACTCTGGTGATCATGGGCACCCTATCTCGTCCAAAGTGGATCGATCCGTGGAGGGCGAAAAATCCCGGGACTGTCCTGACTAAAAAATAGCAATTTCCGAGCACCGCATCAGCTAATTAATTTTTAATGTGCTTCTATCATTTCTATCATTATACATCTACTTTGCCAGTTCAGGAACCAGGCCGAAGTTGTATTTTTCAGAGGATTGCAAGGCTATTGATGGGAACTATCGGCTTGCACATTTCCTTTGCTGTCCACACCGACGTTGACCATTCCAGCGCTAGCTGTGAGGCTGACTGAGGCATTTCGAACATTTCGAACGATGAGTTTTTTAGGTGTGGAATCATATCAGTCGCAGCGTGAGCAAGCAAGCAGCGCAGCCCTTCCTGGGGAGTACCATGTTTATCATCCCATGTTTTCATGGATTAAGAAGGCTCAATATGATCGAAAGGATTTGAACTTTGACAACTTTGACATGTATTCTGATTCTCATATTGTTTGCCATAAGATGCCAAGGGCAATCCAATTTGAAGCTTCGGCTGACATCCAATTCGGTGCACTCGAGTGTTTGGCCGCGATCTGCGGTACACCTCAGGTAATGACAGAAAAGCCACAACAGGGATCAACAGGGTATCTGTATATATCTGTAGTATTCCCCCAATGAGATGATATGATTATGAGATCATGAATACGCTCTAAACAAAACCAACCGGAGTTTTTTGTCCCTTCGAAGCCTGGGAGTGTTGTGTAAGCTTGGAGTACAATTCGGCGTGCCGAAAGGCATACCTTCGCGTGCTGGCCAATGGGCCAATCGAAGCTTGAATTTGGCTCTTGTGTCCTCAACTATGGCAAAAAGAACGAAGGGTATGCAGTTCGCGTCTTAGATGCATGACAATGTGACCACAGCGACAAAGATCCATGATCATCCAATGCTGAACGCGAAGCGCAAGTGTAAGTATGTAGACACAACCCTCCAACGTTCTGTTGGCTGTTTAAGACAGACAAACAATGAATCGCAATGATTCAATTGAAACGGTAAATGTGTCATCTCCACAACTACAGCCAATCCATGTCAATCTACACATGTGGCGTTTGTTTTGGTAGAGACTACGTGGCGGAAATGTGCTGCTTGTTGAAGCTCCAAAGTTGCGTGCCGCTTCTCAAAGCTGTTCATCTTTGCTTCACAGACACAGAGTGGCCAAAAGATTCATTGATTATGGATCAGGGATAGCCGGATAGCCTATCTCCACTACCACAAACACTTCATCCAGGTTCACGCCACCGGAATCGAAGCTCCAACCAGGATGTCTAGCCGAGTCTAGCCCCTCCAGTCACAACGGCACCAGACGGATTTTTTTGGCCACCCGAGAATCGCTGGTGCAATGGCGCTCCCGCCCAATTGGGCGAAGTGCCCATTCACTTTACTAATCGTGTTGTGTCGTGAACACGGAGTGACATCCCCAATCGGCCCGAAAAAAAGGGATGGTTCATGATGGTTCTCAAGTTTTTTCTACCACCCATGTTTCGGTTGATCCAAGAAACATCAAGAAACACTTGACTCCTGAAGATTCGAAAAAAAAATCATGGTTTGGTGTCATAGGCCCACTCCAAATGGAGGATTTCATGGTCGCAATTACTCCTTGATCTTTGTCCATTTGGGTATGTTTCTGGAGGTACAGTACAGACGATGGCAAGGAGTGCGCCAGCAATGCTTGTCCAGAAGGCATCACCTGCATATGGCTCAAAATCACCCAAATTGGACTCATGATTTCTTACCTGATCAGTTGTACAGATTTGTTGCAGAGGTTCCCAGTTCTGCCAGTTTTGTTCCCCTCATTGATGTGTTTGATGTTTGGGCTAGCACCTCAGGTTGAGCCATCCAGGATCCAGGAATCCAGGGATGTTTTGTTGGCAGGTACTATCACAACTCAGTGACCAACACGACCCAGTCAGCGCCTCAAAAAAACGGCTTTGGCTTGGCAACCCACCAACTTGCCATCCCACTTGCAACGCCCCGCAAGGTGGGAGAAACCTGAGTGGTACCACAGCTCAGATGGGGCGATGATGGGATTAATCCTGCTATGAATTTAGTATGTTTTGAGATGTCTTGAGATGTTTTGAGTGGGTACTATGAGTGGCATCTGAGTTGTGGATCTTTTCGATCGTTGATGATCCTGTCATCCGCGGTATCAATACTGAATGCTCATGTTTGGTGTCAAAGCAGTGCACTTTCGGAGCACATTACATACATCAACATACTTAAACTCGAATTCTCTTGGGATGCGAACCATTTTTGGCCCTACGCGGGAGGTGCAACTTGTAGGTGGGAGGTAGAAAAGCTTTGGACATGTGCTTGTGCTGGACTTTGCCAAGACTCTTCTTATTGTTTTTGTGAAGTATGATCAGCAAAAAGCATGATTTCAAGTTTCAAAGCAACCACAATCAGCTACAATCAACTACATATTAAGTTACTACCCAAACCTTGAAAAAAATATCAGAGTTCGACCTTCCAAGACTTTGAAACGCACCGTGGCCGTGGAGAAAAAGACAGGTCCGAAGGTCCGGAGTCCACGTCGTTCAGCTCCGAAGTGTGCGCCGATGTTATTTTTTGCGGCATCCCAAGTCACTTGTTCAATGCTTTAGTCTCCATGGTATATGTGTATATATTGTTTTTATATTGTTTATTTATGGGCAATTGGGTAATTATAGTTGTACTAGTATATTATAAATATGTGTAAATGCATTTTATATATATATACGTATACATATCTGCATTTGCATTTATATACTATATTAGCAATATTTAGATATTGTATATTAATATGTTGTGTATGACTCATCTCCAATTCATGTGTATTCAACTTCAAATCTATGATCCATGTATAGCCCCTTCATTTCACACCACACAGAATCTGAATGCTTCGGCCAAAAAAATGGTGATCCTCAAAATCAAACACGCTCCAGTAGCGAAACATGCCAATGTGGAAAATGCGTTTTATCTTCTCAACATTTCCTCTATTCAGGTTCTGTGATGCATTGTTGGCTGGAGAATATTGCACCATCAGCCCTTTGTCCAGGGATAGACTGAAACCTGGGTCCAACCCCCCCAGTGCACTGTTGGTAGCCTTGATCGGGATATTTTTGTGCGACGTCTACCTCACTATCAATATAGATGATGTATGAGGTTTGGCTGCCTGACACAGGTGAATAGTGTTGAATATTGATAGCATGCTGCCGCTATCATACGCTAAACTGATATGATGTTGTTTGTACGACAGCATGCGTGTCATTCTGATGTGGATGTTTATGTGTCAATACTATTCCAACTACTATTTCATATGTTAATTATGTAAACGTTCTGTTTGCTTGTCATTGTTTATGTAAAATCACCTCACCATAAAACACACATGTAAGCTAGTTGCACTACAGCATTGCGGCTCAGTTGGAAAAGGTGCTGCTGAGTCGTTAGCTTAACGGTTTTTGTCCTTGTTCTAGGTTTATCAGTCCATTTGGGATAATAGTAACATCCCTTGCTGAAACCTGAAAATACAGGTTATCAGCCGTAGTCTCTTAAAGCCATGGAAAGGACAACTGGAGACACCTCCGGTGGAGGCGCCCTTGTCCCCTCGTCTGGAGCAACGGTTGCAACAACTGGATCACAACAAAGCTTGCCGGCTGGGACAAACCCCACGCCCATGTCAGTGGATGAAGGTTTCTTCACACAGCCCGTGCAAGCATATTTCCAGTTCGTGCAAAACAATCTTACCTACATCAACGAAGGTAACATTGATGCTTTCAGGCAAGAGGCGGAGGAGAGGCACACACATCTCATGGAGCAAAAGGTCCAGCAACTGTACCAAGAGTTTGAGGGAGTTTGCCTTAGCGAAATTGCCCATCAACGTGCAGAAGCGGATCGCAGACATGAACACCTAGTGTCAGAGTATTCAGTGTCCCAAACGGCAGCTGAGCATGAGGTAGCAAAACTGAGACAGGAACTTAGCGATGCAAACGCAAAGCTAAAGAACGCTGCAAATGCGGTTGCACTGGAAGCTGAACAAAGAGCCAACCAAAAGGTAGCCCATATTACAGCCCAGTACGAACAAAGGTTTTCTGAACTCAGAGGTAGCCTCGAGGCAGACTGTAAACGAATCGTGGACGAAACAGTGGAGTATGCAAAGAATGGCATGGAAGGTTTCAAGAAGGAGGAACAAGCTGTAATTCAGGAGATTAGAGAGGAATGCAGTAGGCAGGAAAACCAAGCTGCTGAACTCAATTTCCAATTGCAGGGACAAGTCGAGGATTTGATGGAGAAGCTCAACAAGTACAGCGCCCCGGAAATCAGTGTCGACAGAGCCGTCGAAGTTGATGATGCACAAGGCGGTAATAATGTCGATTTGTACATGACCCCAAAATCAGCGGTCGGTACCAAGGCTGGAGCAGAACCCATGCCAAACACTGGTATGAGTAGCTTAGCCATGGACGCTAAGGAAAGGTTGAGCAACCTGTTCTCAACAACCCCTGCCGGATCAGCAGCCCCTCCAAAACTTCCACCATTGCCAGTTCAAACACAAAATGATGACGATGCAAACCAAGATCATAGTGTGCCCAGTCCCACAGTCATAGCAAGCGACCCTGGCAAGAAAGCAGCTGAAGCAGGCTTAGGTCTTTCAGGTCAACAATTGCTAGATCTCATCACTAGACTGACTTCAAAGGATTCAGATGGTGAAAAGCCCCGAACAAAAGAGGCAGAGACTATCAAACTGAATGACATGCCTGCCCCAGAAGCTTATCGTCACTGGCGTAATCATGTCAGGGATGAAGTGAAATCGTGCTCCGACAAACCCGATGAGGCTTGGCTTTGGCTCAATGAAGTCTTTGACAACAAAACCCCTAGGGAAAAGTTGGAGGAAAAGCTGCAGGATCCTGGGAAGTTTATCACACTTGACACCAAACTTGTCGGCAGCGTTAACTCGCTCAGCCAAAGGTGATTTAGCGACAAAGATCCATAACTTCAAAGATGAGAAGTCAAAGAATGGGATCCAAGTCAGAGGTAGGAGAGTCCTTTTGATGTTTGAAGATTACTTCAGGACGTCTGAGGAAGCTGGCAGTCTCTACCGCGTCGAGGACCTACTTGGAGTCGTTCGCACTGGAGAATCTGTGGAGGACCTTAGAAGGTTTCTTAACCGATGGGACGCCACAATTGCCGGCATGGAAACCCCACCAGATGATTTGGTTCTCAGAGACATCTTACTTAGACAAATCCGAAAATGTCAATTGATGAAGTATGACATTGAAGCATTTGACAGAGCTCCTGAAAAGTCAGAACAAAAGTCTTATGCATTCTTGTTGAGAAACATTCGTGACCTTTTGGATAGAGAAAGACTCCGTTCAAACAGAAACAGAATCGTTGAAAAGAACAAGCAGACCGAAAAGCCTCAGCCCGCTGCACCCGCTCAGGGGGGCAAAGATCGCGGCAAAGGAAAGGGCGACCGAGGTCGAACCCGTGGCCGTAGCCAGAGTGGAAAAGGGGACAAAATATGCTACAAATTCAGGGATGGCAAATGTGAAAAGGGTAAAGACTGTCCCTACAAGCATGTCAAAGATTCCTCAAGATCTGGTACCCCCAAAAGAAAGGGTAAGGGCAAAGGTGGTAGCAGAAGTGGTTCCCCCAACAGAAAGTCGAAGGAAGAGATGGCCAAGATCCCATGCACTTACTTCCAACAGGGCAAATGTCGTCGTGGTGACAAATGTTTTTACAAACATGAAGTTGCAGCTGCACCCACAAAGGATCCAAAACGCACCAATAGCCCTGCACCAAAGAAGAAGGCCAGTGCAAAAGCTGCGCCATGCATTACCCAAAGGTATGCATGCATAGCAAAGGGAAAAGGGTTGCCAAAAGCCACAAAGGCCATGAAAGAACAATGCCACAGAGCCGTTGTGTTTTCATCAAAAGTGAAATACATCAAAGTCCCAGCAACAGGTGAACAGAGGAAGGTAGTGCACAAACCCCGAATCTATGAGAAGACGTTCCCTGATTCAGAGTCAGTGCCAAAACCCGACAAACTCGTGGCTCACCGTGCTCAGGTTTCGGCCCGACAGTTGCAGGAACTTGTGAAGCTCTTCGGCAGTGAAACGCAGCCCAAGTGCCGATTCCGATGCAATGACCCAGAAGGGGGAGTATCATGCAACCACTGTAGAGCAATGATCGGTCCCAAGAACAAAGTCAGTAACACTCATTTGCCCACTGTTGCTACACCTGCATCAAAAGATGGATGTGTTTGGTTGGTTGACACGGGCAGTGAACAGGATTTGATCAGTGAGGGTATGCTGAAGACCGCAAAGGCGACAAACCGCCGTATCAGCGATACTCCGATCAGCCTTGCTACAGCAAACGGTTCGACACGAGCGGATGAGGTGGCCGACGTAAAAGTCGATGCCCTACATCAGCCGTTTTCACCATACATTCTTGAGGAAACTCCTGCTGTTCTTTCGGTTGGGGTCAGGTGTATGGAACAGGGTTACAGTTTTGTGTGGCCAGCTGATGGTAGGCCTTACTTCATTCGTCCGGACATGGGAGTCATTGAGCTTAACGTAGACGGCCGTGTGCCTGTCATCGATAGCTCTTGTCGTGTTTTGAACAGTGGACAGTTCAAGAAAGATTGTGATCTGTTACGTCTTTTTGCAATGGTTGCTGCGAAAGCAGAAGGTGCCGATGAAGAAGGTGTGGATGAGGGAGTAGCTCATGATAGTGAAACCGAATACATCAGGTCTAGAAAGGCATCTGACCTTGAGCAAGAGGCATGCAGTAAGTCTCACCAGTTTTGCCATTACCCCAAGAATCCATTTTGCAAAATCTGTCAAAAGGCGCGCATGATGGCGCCACCCGCAAAGAAGAAAGGGGGACAGAAAAGGTTGGAAACCAAAAGTTTTGGGGATCACATTGTCGCTGACCATACTGTAATCAAATCCAATGTGGAAGAAGGCGTCAAAGGTGAAACAGTGGCATTGGTGATGAAGGACATCCACACACAGTTCAGACACGTCTATCCAAGCCAGACAAAATCGAGCGAATCATGTGTTAATGCTTTCAACCACTTCTTATCCCACAAGGATGAAGTTGGGGCAGTTTACACTGACAATTCACGAGAACTTATTGCTACAATTTCAGAGTTGGGGTACAGACATCAAACATCAACAGAGTATGTGGACAGCTCAAAGTCGTTTGTGGAGAGGGAGATCAGACACATGCTTGAAGGCACACGCACAAACCTTGTGCAGTCAGGTCTTCCATTGCAGTATTGGCCAATGGCTATGCAGCATTTCTCTATGGCAGTGAATGCTACGCCACAGCTCAACGGTGATGACGCCCCATGGAAACTCAGATTCGAAGAAGATTTTCCAGGTCAGTTGATTCCTTTCGGTGCAAAGATACTGTTTTGGAACAATCCAAAAAGGGTTGACAACACATCTGGAAAGACATCACCAACAGCAAATGATGGAATCTTTTTGGGATACCACATTCAACCTGGTTTTGCATGGAAGGGTGAGTATCTTGTTGCCAAGTTAGAAGCATTGGATTACCATGCAGAAATGGGCAGCATCACAGTGCAGCGAGCACGACGTGTTGAGCTCATCGCGGGAGGTTTTGTCTTCCCACTCCGTGCACTGAAAGAGGCCAAAGAGCCCAAGCCGGACCGCCTAGTCGACAACGTCATTGCTGATCCTCGTCCGATTCCGTTTCAATCCGAATTGCAAACAGAGGAACATGTAGAAGAAAGTGAAGCAGCAATTGACAAGTCAACGGAGGCAGTGCTTGACGCACTTGCCAGTGATGAAAGGCCGGCTGAAGAACCAGTTTTTCCTGATATCAAGTACACTCCAACTGGTACTCCAATCCCGGATGGTTATCATTGGGACGGCACACGCCTTGTGAAAACGTACAAAGGGTCAAAACGCCCTGAGTCGATCCCATCGGATTTTTGGAAAATGCTTAGTCCGAAGGATAGGCAAAAGCTTGTTGAGGAGGAGGCTGAAAAGATGGCTGTAGGCAGCGGTGGTGCCGCATCAAGTTCAGCATCAAAGGGTCCGAAGAAGAAGAAAGGTGCAGTCGCTACTGCAAGAAAGCTTCGGGTAAACCCTAGCCCCTCAGGTGAGCCTAGTGTGTCAACATGGGAGGTCATTCCACAGGATAGACCGAAATTTTGTGTCCCTGCAATGCCGAAAGCAGTTCCAGCAAAACCTGAGCTGCATCGCCCGGAATTGAGAGAGATGATCAAGAACAAGATCGCAGAGTTGGAATTCAAAGTGGCTCTTGAATTGTTTTCTGCTGTTGCACGTTTGGTTCCCAAAGATGAGGTTAGGAAAAACCCCAAAGCAAAGGCTGCCTTAGATAAGGAGTGGGAGAACCTCAGGACAAAAGGAGTATGGGACGAATCCAGAGTCAGGGAATGTAAAAGCATTGTTGAGGAAGCCCGCAAGAAAGGGGAAACTGTACATCTTGGTCGTATTTTTGAAGCCTGCTACGAAAAAGGGTCGGAACTTCCAGCTGATGATCCTCGTAGGAAATTCAAGGGCCGTACAGTCTTCCAGGGTAACAATGTCCGCGACCAGGATTCTGACCATGCGTTGTTTGCCGAGTTAGGTAGCAGTCCTGCTTCGATGGAAGCTGCAAAGCTTCTTGACGCGTTTGGTTCTCAGCCCGGATTTTCAAAAGCTCAGGCGGACGCCATTCAAGCTTACATCCAGGCCCTCTTCACTGGGGTGCCCACATGGCTATCATTGCCACGGAACAGATGGCCAGAACACTGGGAAAAGCAATTCTGGCAACCCATGGTTCCTTTGGTTTTAGCTTTGTACGGGCATCCAGACAGTGGCGGCATTTGGGAAAACCACCTCAACAGCAGAATCGGAAAAGAAGGTTGGAAACAAATTCTCCCCGACATATGGCAAAGTATTTTCTATCATGCTGAGTACAATTGCATGTTGGTTGTTTACGTGGATGATTTCAAACTCGCAGGTCCTACTGAGAACATGGACAAAGCATGGGCAAGTATCAAACGAGCAGTCAACATTGGTGACCCCGAACCCTATGATCGATATTTCGGTTGTCAACATGTGGAGTTTAACAATGTTACACTACCACGAAAAGCTCATCCTTTTGCACATGTTTTTGACTCTCAGGCGGCTGCTGCGGCACGTACACAACATCGAACAAATGATTTTTGGCAACATGACCCCTTCAACAAAACTTGGACAAGGTATCATCTCCAGCCACGGAAGAAGTTGTTCGAGCCTGGCGATGAGGGGGGGGAGTTTGTCAAGTCTTTACATTCAGAACGGGTTACAATGTTCGACAAAAATGTTGAATTTAAAGGTCTCCCAGTTCTCAACATGCACATGTCAGATGAAAGTTCAGCTATTGTTGAAGATGACATGACAGTGGATCAAAAGATTCAGACAAAGGACTTCTGGACAGGAAGGACAATCTTCAGGTATGGTGACGAGTATGGCAACACTAATCAGTTTGCCCTCCCATCAAAGAACAGACCCGGTCCGCACAGAGACAAAAGGGAAGCCAAGAATGAGAAGAAATCTCAACGGTTCAAAAGCATTGAGAATGTCGTTACTAACAAGTCCGGTTGCATGAACAAACCTGTAAACCTGGTAAGGTACGACATGTCTTCTTTCATGGAATCATGTGTAGATGCATACTGTGAACTGGCAAAGGTTCAGAAAGATGACTTGCCAGTAGTTGCAACGCCGTTCACAGAAGCGGGAATAGCCCGGCCAACTCTCGATGAGAAGGAGAAGCCAGGGAGGTTGCAACCGATTGCATCGAAGGTCCTGATGAAGATCCTCTTTGCGGCCCGTATGGCACGCCCAGATCTCTTAAGAGCTACTCAAAGCTTGGCATCTAGGGTGACGAAATGGTCCATTGAATGCGACATTGCATTGCACAGATTGGTATCATACATCAAGTCAACCAAAGATGTTTTTATGGAGGGTTTTGTGGGAGACTCGTTTGAGGATTGTCAACTGTGGCTATTTGCAGACGCTGATCATGCGGGGGAACATGATTCAAAATCAACTTCAGGTTGTGCAATGTTCCTTGTGGGGCCAAATACCTATTTCCCACTAAACGCATTTAGCAAGAAGCAGACAGTTGTAGCAAACTCGTCCACTGAAGCCGAAGTCGTGTCAGCAAATCACGCATTCAGAGCAGAAGGTATTCCGATGTTGGCATTGTTGGAGCAGTTGGGCATTTTCAAGAAATTGTCGCAGAAGGCTGGGTCAAACCCCAAGCCAAACACCCTCGAACAAAATGATCCTGTTTTTACTCGTATCGATAAAGAGATCGATGAAATCAGGTATGGCAATGTTGAGGGGGGCCTTTCTGCGGCAAATATCAATGGTTTGAAGGCCCATTTTCCGGAGTTCTATCAAGTGAAGTTTATGGAAGATAATCAAGCTTCTATCACTGTGATGGGTACCGGTAATTCCTCCACTATGCGCTACGCCAACAAAACTCAGAACATCTGCTTTAAATGGATGAAACAGTTGTTCGAAGAAGATCAATTCGATTTGATAAATGTTGGCACCAATTGGCAGACAGCTGACATCCTTACAAAACCTTTTACTTCCCCAACTAAATGGGAACATGCTTTGAGGTTGATGGCCATTGGAAAGACTTGGATCGACGCCGACAAGCCCAAGGTGCGCCAAGTAGACTCCAAGCCTGCGTGTCCAGCTAATGCCCATGATCAGGGGGGACGTGATGGTTCAAATTCTTTCCAAAGGATGTTGATTGAGTTTTGCTGTTCATCCGATTCGAAGCTATGCACTCCACGGCAAGCCAGTAAAGGGTGTAGACTTATCCGAGTAACTGAAAACGAGGATGGCACCACCCAAGGCTGCCGTAAATGGCTAGCCCAAGAAGTCCAGTCTTTCAGGGAAAGTAATCCAGAGGGTGAGATTTTGCTTTATGCTTCCTTGCCATGTGTGGGCGGCAGTCCATGGGGTTACATCAACAGTTTGACTGACAAAGGGGCTGAACGAATCGAACAGCAACAAAAGGAATTTACAAAACTTTTTAAATCACTTCAAAAGGTTATCAGCGAAATCAATGGACCACATTTTTCAATTGCATTCGAACTCTCAAAGAACTGCAAGTATTGGAAATGGCCAATGGTTCAATCGTTTTTGAAGAGACAAGAGTTGAAATTGTATCCATTCCACGGTTGCCAGTTTGGGGTTATTGACTTGGACGGGAATCCCATGAAAAAGGGTTGGATGATTGCAACAAACATGGAAGAGTTGTCAAGTCTATCGGAATACGTTTGTGATGGTTCCCACACTCATGGTCAAAGCCGGGGTACTGCACTGAAGCTTGCAGAGAACTACACATTCAAGTTGACTGACTTCATCCATGATTGTTTTCGTTCCAGAGCTAACCAGGCACAAACCGCCAAGAACAGGAAAAGGTTAGCTTTGCCCGCCATGAGCCGACGTTCTGAAGATTCAAATTTGTCAATTGCTGAAAAGATGAACGTGCGGGCTCTCAAGTCGGCCGGTTTAAAGACCGTGCCCCAGCAGAGCAACATGTCGGAGTGGCTTGCTTTTCGGAAGTGCCTTGATGTTCAGGGGGATAGGCACGCAGGGTGGGAGGACATCTTTTCTACGATCCTCGCTTCGTCAACCATCCTGGCACAGGGCAACAGAACAGAAGACCTTGAGTTGGCTGCAGGATTTATGCAGTGTTTCACTGCGCAGTCAATGTCTACGGACGCCCTGACGAACGTGCCGTGGGCAAAGGAGATCCGCCATCTGTCCGAGTTGGAGCATGACTCACTGTGGGATCTGAGCTTGCCTACTGAGTACGTCCCTGGGACATCAAGGCCGGCGGTAGACGTCGTGCCCACCATCTATGTGGTGACTTCCGATTCAACTTTGGCTCTGATCACTGGAAAGGGTAAGACTTTGAAGAAGTACACCTTGAAGGAGGATCTGGGATTGCGAAAATCAGACATGGTTCTCGAAATCGGTCATGACATGCTCTGGGGTAAGGATTTACAACAGCTCTGCAAAGCAAATATTTCCATGGTCAAGGAGCTGATGGCAAAATATTCTTCTCATGGATCAGCCATCAGGGTTATTTCGGTGATCTTTTGGTCTGGAAATGAAATTTGTGGGGAATATGGTGTTGAACCCCTTCCCATTTGGGGGCAGAGGGAGCCACAGGGTGACTGGAATGCCATCATGGACAGGGTCAAAGGCAACATTGTTTGGTGGAACAATCAGCTCAAGGAGTTGGGAGTGGATCAGGCCGCCCTAATCGGCGAGCCCGACCCGCTCACTTATGGGTTGAGTCTCATCTTCACGACGTTTATTGAACGTCTGAAGGAATGGTTCCACAAGGAGATTGCCAGTGACAACGATCGGATTCGGTGGATCAAGAATGACATGCTTCCACCGAGGCTTGAGCTCAGGGACTACTTTCACGCATTCGAGACCGAGCTCAACCGAAGCGAGATGATCGGATATGTCATGGCAACTCTCCACATGCTGCACATGACGGACATTTTGATCCCTCAGTACAACCTGTCTTTGTACAAGCGCAGGCGCCCTGCAGGTGAAGCCACAATGCGCGATGTCCCGCCTAAGATGGAGCACCTCCCAGTCAGGTTTGTGCAGGTTCTCAACTCTCTCCGGGAGAAGGTGAACAAGCCTGCACCGAGTGTCTCGACCCCGGAAAGCTTTACAGCGGAGGAGTTGAGGGATCGCCCGACTGATGCTGGTGTCGCCGAAGATGATGATGAGGAAGGCGACCCATGGGATGCTCTGGATCCCGATGAGCACGAGGGCCCATCTGTTGGCAAAGCCAAGGCGAGCCACGCAGCTCCGCCTGACCCCAAGGCGAAACCTCAGACGACGCAGGAGGATTCAACTCAGGCCACCTCAGCTGGTGAGCCCCTGCAAGAAAACGAGATCAAGGGTACCATCATTCCGAAACACGCACTTGGACACCTTGACAAATATCGCATCACTTTGGATGAAAACATAAATGCAGAAGTAGTTGAACATTGCGTCGTTGATGCCCATCCCTACGAATTGATCGTCAAAACCTGTTGGGAGATGGATGGTGCAAAGGAGCTGAAGTACCCAGATCGCATGGACCGACACAAGACCAAGGTCAATGCAGTGACGCGTGGACAGCCGGGTCAGGACACCTCTGGATTTGATGAAAACATGTGGCTTGACCTTGATGACTTCTTTCGAATGTTCAACCAAATGCTGCCAGCCAAGTTGCCCCGAATGACAGTTGAAGAGCTCATCTCATTGCTCTACTGGGACAACAAGTGCCGTTTTGAGTTCCAGTGCATTGCCGGGTACCAGAAGGCAACCCGTAAAGGGTTAGCCTACTGGCCCATCAGGATCCGCGCAGTGCAGGGGCATACAAAACGTGCCATGGATGCCGCTTCAGCTGAGGACACGTTCAACGCAGTGGAAATCTACGCTCTGTCTGGTGCAGCAGCGATCCAAAAGATGAACGCCAAAGGTAAAAAGATTACCACTCCTCAGATGTGCCCTGGCGTAGTTTATCACAGGACTACAAAAGGCAATTGGAAGGGCATCATTGAGAATGGCTTCGTGGCTGGAGGAGGAGAACGAAATTCGTCAGGAAGAGCTCACTCCTATTTTAGCGACGTTCGTGTTGATGAGAAAGAGTATGTGAGTGGTTTGCGTGCTGAGCGACCCATTGAAATCAGGGTTGCAATGGCAGAAGCTGTCAAGGCTGGAATTGTGTTTTTCAGGACGGCTTCTGACGGCATTCTCACAAGTGATGTCGTCCCGCCACAATACATCATCTCTGTGGACGACACGGCAAAGAAGGTGAATCTTTATCGTCGCCAACAGGAGGTAGCGCAGTCTGCAGCAAGCAGTGGGGGAGAAGTTGGAGTCCAACAGCTTGTCGAGACCTTTGAGGCCAAGGCATCAAAAAGGACAGGTTCCACATCTCCGGCCGCCTCAACTGGCGCGCCCACTGCAAAGACATTTTTCCCAGGGAAGGTGAAGCCTCCGCCACCAAATGTGGCCCAACTTGCCGGTATGCCTGGATATGCAAGCAGCAGACTGTTGCCCCCTCCTCCAAAGGGTGAAGCTCCGAAACCTCCTGAAGCAAAGGTTGAAGGACCGAAGACACCGCCAAAGGTTGAAGGACCAAAGACACCTCCAAAAACACCACCGAAGGAAGGGACTTCTGCACCTCATGCACCAGAAGTTCCAAAAGCTGTGACCTCAGAAGTTGATGCAGCGGCAAAGGATGAACCTGCAAAGAAGAAGGCAGCCCTAACAAGCGTGCCAACAGCTGTGCCTGCGGCATCATCTGCTGCGGCCTTCTTGGAGCCTGTTCCAAAAGTTGCACCACCAAAGGCAGTGCAGAAAGATCCGAAAGCTCCAGTTGCAGGGTCACCCAAAAAGACGCCAGCAGCAACGTCAAAGTCACTGGTGCCAAAGCAGAAGTCTCGCCCTAAAGGCGATGACCAACCTTCAAAGAAAGAGGTGAAGAAGGAGGACAAGAAGCCGGTGCCGGTCAAGATCGAAGTCACGCAATGTTCAAGATGTTTTGCACAGACTTTCAAGGGACAGATTGAATGCGATGTGTGTGGATTGATGCTCGAAGGGATCAACAAGGCCGACCGAACCAAGATTGCAGAACGTAGGAAGGCCGCCCTTCACAAGCTGGGCTTGTACTATGATTTTCGTGGTGAGTACCTGCAGAGCATCACACACGATCAGCTTGAATCTTTGGGTTTGTTGGACGACCAGGCAAGGGGAAGCTCAAGTCCGGAAGCCGGCCTATTGGCAAGGGCCAAGAGTCGCTTCGACCGTGCCTTGAGTTTAGGCTATGTGTCTGTGGCTGACAGGTTTGCCCAGGACGCCACATTCGCAGAGAGCGTGTTGAACGAGGGGGAGAACGAGTACGATTGTGAAAGGTACGACCTCCTCAAGTCTGCACATTTGCCAAAGCCGGGTCGCACCAAAGCTCAGGTCAAGATGGGTATTTCTGAGCAATCCCAGCTGGAGCACAATGCAATGAGGCTGGTTTACTTGGATTTGGCCAGTCGCTATGATGTCCCAAAGTCTTTCAGGTACATCGACCAGCCATGGTTCTACATGTACCGAACCGAGATTTACTCCGAAGAAGAGTACATTGACTACCTCAACAGGAATCCTGGACACAATCTTTTGTTGTCTTGCACTGGTGTTGACAACATTGCTGTTCATGATGCTGAACGCCATTTGAGGTGGATTAAGGGACAAAATGAAGAGCTGTACAAGCAGAACGCAGCAGAGAAGAAGAAACAGTCTGACAGGGCCCGCGAACAAAATGAGGCCAAGCGCAAAGCTGAGCAGACTGGTGCGTATGGCCAAGGTCCCTCCAAGAAAGGCACCGCCAAACCGGTTGCCCGACCATCCACAGGCGTAGAGGTAGCTTCATCATCAACGTCTGCAAGTCAGTGGATCAACCGCCCTCAGCAAAGTCAGTCCCACGATGATCGCCGCTACACTGGAGAATGGCAGAAGTGGCACGGACGCTGGTACGAGAAAGTCATCAGGCATGGGCGTGTTGAGTGGGAAGAGGGATAAGTTGTGACACTGCTTGCATCGACGATCGGTTTTTGTATAATAGCCGCCGAGTGTGTTTTCCCTTAGGTTTGCAAAGAGCAGGTTCGGTGAGGCAGGTCTTAAAGACCTCGCCCTGGTAAATGCGGCATCCTCGCCGTAACCGGCTCACCTGAGGGGGGTGTAAAATCACCTCACCATAAAACACACATGTAAGCTAGTTGCACTACAGCATTGCGGCTCAGTTGGAAAAGGTGCTGCTGAGTCGTTAGCTTAACGGTTTTTGTCCTTGTTCTAGGCTTATCAGTCCATTTGGGATAATAGTAACATCCCTTGCTGAAACCTGAAAATACAGTTTATCATTATTGTTTGTCAATACTATGATTTACAATATATTTCTCGGCCGTCTCATTCATATGTGTATGTGTCTATATTATATCATTATATTATATTTTGTTATATTATATTATATTAGTATTTATTGATTTTTCTATTTATGCGCTGCCCATCCCAGAATGTCTCTGCCAGGTACAGGCCAAATGTGTCGGATCTGGACTTGAAGGC
>CAMXCT020000075.1:260769-308507 GCA_947184155.2 Cladocopium goreaui | reverse complement strand
CGAATAGAGATTGTTTGGAATATTGTGCTGAATTGTGGGATATTTATTCGATATATCATGCAGTTTCCCAATGAAACACCAACAGTCTCATCCCCTGTTCATATTCAACACCCCGATTCTATGTGTCTTTATCCCCGAAACACAAATATTCAAAACACTATATCTACATGTATGTCATCAAATTCAAATCCCATCAAATCCCTTTTGCTCATGGTTTCCCATTCAATCACCATTTAAAAGCACATATTTTCAAAACCCAGCTGACAACGGTCATCCAGGAGGGCTGCTGGCAGAAGTGGAAGCCATCGAGGCTTCGGCGGTGCTGGGAGATGTCTACCCACATGATGCCTACACCTCGCGCTTGCAGCAGAAACTGCTGCAGGACTGGGCGGATCAAATTGGGCCTTGGTTTCCACTGGGGAAAGGACGAATCTATGGGAAATTTCATGGCAAAGTAGGGAAAATTGTGATTGAATTATGTACAGGTATATATATATATGTGTGTGTGTGTATAAAACCACCCAAATGATTAAAAGACAATTTTAGAGGATATAACAATTATGATATGTGGCTTTGAACTTGGTGCCCCAAACTAACATTTTACAGTGGGGACATGATCACATCAACACGTGGATGGGAAAGCTCACCTCAAAGGAAAAGTGATGACCGTCACTGGTCCAAAAGGGTGACACATCAACGACTTTGCCCAACACATCCGAAACATCTTCATGTGTTTGGTGGGTTATATAGTCATATAATGGGATATGTGGGGATATATTGTATAACTCAATGATTGGTGGGTTATATAATGTGATATAGTTATATGCCGTGGCTGGCTGGTTTAAGATGGTTTTTCTGTAGCCCATGTTCCATCCAGTCTTCCAGCCCTCAGTTCCTGGCAGGGTCGTTCACTGCTCCAACCCTTTGGCAAATGAGGAGTTTGCTATGGAACATTTCATAACATTTCTATATCTTAAATAGAGACATCACCCATATACACAAGGTTCAATTACTAGAGGGTAGGTGGTTTATAATCTATTACCTATAGATAACGCGCTAGCTGGGATATGTCTGGATATTTCATGTGGTTCTTCCCCACTTTTCGCGAGTCAAGCTGCAGGACACCCATCGGATGCTGCTGAACACCTCGGTGCCGCTGTTGAGATGGCTTCCAGCCTTGGATGATGGGCAAGGAAGGTGCCACGTGGCATGATTGGTGCCATGGCCCGGGAATCCTCATGGTTTTGACATGGCAATTTTTATGGTACCCTCTGGTAAACGTTTACATAACTATGGAAAATCACCATTTTTTATGGGTAAATCGATAAATGGACCATGATCAATAGCTATGTTAGTTTACCAGAGGGATCCAGAGGGTAACATCACGGCAAAATCATAGAAAGAAACATGTGAAAATCAACTAAGAACTATAGACGGATGTTTATAGCTGGGAAATCATGGAACTAAATGGGTGGATTTTCCACTGCTACGTTTCATTACCAGAGGGGATGTGGGGTTGAGCTGCGGGCGCTCTTCAGCGCCACGGCATTCTGAGGATGTTCTTGGATTTTCGTGGGACATCATGGGATATCATGGGGATATCATTGGGGATGTCGAAAGTTAAAGTTGGATGTTGGTTTTACATGGCCTAACCATCAATGGGATTTAATCCAGCCGAGGTTCTATCATCAACACTAGGGATGTCACCGATGAATATATGATGAATACGCATTTGTCCAAACATGGTGGATGCCCCAAATGTATGGCCACAAGATGTCATAAACAATTGAACATTAGGTGAAGAACATGATGAACCAGGAGATTTCGGGCTACCCTATTGTAAATGCATGGACCTTTGCAGATTTTCCAAAGCATCAATACTAGCACCATTGATTGAGGGCAACATCAATACATTGTCGCTGATGAAATCACCGTTCTTTTCGCTTCAACCTTCAATTTTCGCTGATGAGATCCCAGTTTGCTGGTTCAACCTTCAATTTTCCTGGTGAAACCTTGCATTTCATCTCCAAAACTGACATGTTTGGCCGGTTTTTGGCCAGCCAGCCATGTCACTTGCCAGGTGGCACAGGGATCACATGGAGGATGCGGGGCATCCCAACAGCCTGGGCCACCAGGCCAGCGGCATGGGGATGCGGTCATGATATACCCTCTGGTAAACTAACATAGCTATTGAAAATGGCCATTTATAGTGGATTTTCCCATTCAAAATGGTGATTTTCCATAGTTATGTTAGTTTACCAGAGGGTATGTCATGTTATATCCCATGATCAAATCTTATTGTGAAATAACACTGATTATCCATGTGATTATGGATCTAAATCCCATGTCATGATTTATATCATGATATCATGTTGTATCATATTTTATGAAACAGCGGTGATTCTTATTGTGATTTAATGGTTTTTTTCATGGGATACACGTATACACATGTATGTGTGTATATATATAATATATATGATTAAGATAATTAAGCATGAAACACTGGTGATTTTTTGTGAGATTTACACTGAGGCATTTACTATTATTTTTATATGGTTGTTTATGATGATTCAATAGGATTTAATGATGAGAAATGACACGTGGCAATGGGAACAGGCCTATTCAAACATGATTTTCCCAGCGACAAAAACAGCCACCCGTCATGGGGACGGCCCCCCACAACCCGACCAGGGATTTAACTGGTGGGATTTTTAGGGAGAGAAACCTTCCGAAACTGGAGAATTCATGTGAATTTTATGGGATTGAGCTGATTTAAGCATCAACAAATAGGGATTTTGTGGAATTGAATGATGATAATATGGCAATCACATATTGCTAGCAGGAAATCACATACTAAATGGTGATTACATGGTGGTTTTCCAGTTGCCTTGTTTGTTACCGCAGGGCAATGACCTTCGTGATGGCAAGTCCCCAAGAAGTGGCTTATTTCATCTAGAAAGGGCTTGAACTAAGTCCCCCAAGCGAATCATATCGTCGACAGAGGCGTGGTATTATGGCATATTATGGCTATTCACCACTTACGGAGTGGGATGGTCTTCCAAGTAATGGCATATCTGGAAAACTCTTCGGAAGTGGATGTGTTAATTAATCATCCCAGCAAGTCAAAAAAAGAGAGAGGGACCCAGGCAGGGAGGGAGAGGGAGAGTCTGAAAGCCAATGGTAGATCCATGATGTGCTATCTAAGATATCTAATGGTTAAACCTTGATTTGGTTGCCTGACGGCTTGTTCAGTCAGATATGGCAGACATCATCATTTCGATTAGTAGTTTCATCCTGCCAGATTTTCATATGGTTGAAAGATTTTGATATTTACGGACGGTTCCATAGCCATGATTTGAAGCAGTTATTTCTTCATGTATGTTCATGTAGGACTATTGTACCAGTTGACTTAAGATTGAATTGTTGAAGTGTAGAAGTATTGTTCGAAGTCCCTCATATTTGGGACGATCAGCCGCTGCTATACATGAAATCTCCCCACTTCGTTCGGCAAATGTGTTGGGCCCAGGTCATGTTCGAGGCCATTGACCTCTCCATGTTCGATCCCAGCAACGCGAACTCGCTGCGCCCAAAACGTGAGTTTCATCCCTGATGCGTTGAGCAAAGACGCGTGGGTTGTATGGAGATCATTAGACAACAAGAAGTCCATGAGGTGCCATGAGCCAAAGTTGGATTATGTACACATATTGAGGGATTGTTATATCAACCTATTTGTAGAACTTTGTATGCCCATTATGAAGAGTCTTCTTGTGTGATAGGATAGATGACGAAAGCTCACAGGCCATGTTTCTGACCATGGCACATATTAATATGGTTGAGAAAAAAGCGTTCTCGATTACCCATGGCTAAAAATTGGGTACGCCCAATTTTAGGCAGACCAAGGTTGATTTATCGGTGGCCATCAGTTGACATAGAAAAAGGTCGCGAAGGTTGCAAATGAACTGTTGAAATAAGTTATATGTATATATATATATACATGTCCCTACACAACCCCACAAAGAGCTGGGTGGGGCCACATGCGCCAGAATCCACCTGCAGTCCGATCATAGCAGCACTTAGATCCTCCAAGTGCTTTTTTAAATGGGCAAATGATTTAGGGTCGTTATAATGGGTACCCTCTGGTAATTTAACGTAGCTATTGAAAATGACCATTTATAGTGGATTTTCCCATTAAAAATGGTGATTTTCTATAGCTACGTTCCATTGCCAGAGGGTATATATTCTCCATTTTTCTATGTACTTGGAGGGTCCAGGCATCTCGAAATTGGGAGGCTGAAGCTTGCTGCGGATGTACAAAGCCTGAGGGGGTTTGAAGACACATTACCTGTCAGCTGGGCCAGAAAGGCAATTTTTCCCAGTTTGTGCAAAACCATACAAAACATCTTGGCTTTGGGGGTGTAGCTAGGAACATTCATATACAATCTGAAAGAGGGAGAGGGAGATGTAGCATTGAAATCGTGAAGCAACAAAACCATTCAACAATGAATGTTTCATGGGCAACCCCGAAGAAACACTATAGTGGAACCTTTGTGTACCTGCGGAATGTTGGTGGATTTCCCTCCAACGCACCCAGTGAATCAGCCCCATCCCTATTTATGACGTCTTCACAAACCACCTTTGACTGGAAATCATGGCTGGGCTGCTTCGTGCGCAAGAAACGGAGCGGAAACTCCTAACCTTTTGGCCTTTGCGCGGGAACCTCTTCATTGACTAGATGAATCGGAAAATCTTAAGATATCTTAAGCCCTTGGTGACATTGGTGAGCACTAGAATTACTAAAAAATCTCAGGGGGTTGAGGTTCAAAACTATATATATATATATATATATATATAGTGTACACTATTATCAATTTATTGCCCAAGTTGCCAAGTTATTCCGGTTTTGGTATTTGAAGCCACGTTGCCAAAATGATCATTGGCTCAAGCTGGTTCTCCTGCTGCTTTTCATGACTAAAAATCACCACTTTCCATACTTTTCTCATACTTGTCCCCGAAATGTTCCATAAAAATCCCATGACACCCAATGTTTGATGGTTAGCTAACGATCCGTAGGTACGACCTGGGTTTACCGATGATTTTGCTCCCCAGCCTGTCAGGCCAGAAGCATCGCACAGTTGGTGGCCCGTCAGTTGCGCCTCGGCAGGTTTAAGCATGCTGCAACCGCAAAGCCGTGTGCTTTAATTGGGACATTATGGTATATGTAATCGGGAAACCATACGGATATACAAATATACTATAAACACGTTCCTCGATTATTTGTTCTGCCTAGCTGCTTCGCTGCCTAGCTGCCTAGCTGCCTAGCTGTGTGAAGCGAGTAAACAGAAAAAAGTCACACGGGACTATGTCAGCATGAATTAATCCTCTCCAGGTCCCCAAGCCCCTCCCCAATCCCCCCCGGTCCCCAATCCCCCCCATGTCCCCTAAAAGTAGACCCCAAATGGCTCAAATGGTTGTTATTCTACATGAAGGTATGTTTAGGTCAATCTGGGGGCAAGTGAGTCGTTTCTATGGGCGCAAGTGAAGCTGGTTCCCTTTGGGCATTCTCTTTGGGTTCAAAAGATCCGCTCACAATGTTATTTGATGTTCTATAAATATTGGGATAGACCCCTTCCTCCAAATTTCATATACCCCGCCATGAATTGCCTGTTGCCACCAACTACTTTCCATCCTAAACCTGGTTGGCAATTCCCAGGGTCTGAACATGTTTGAACGCTAGTTGAGGCTAGTAAAACCACGTATAAACCATGGATTTGTTAGAGAATCACATGCTCTATGGGTCAACTACCATCTCGAAATATGTTGGGTATGTTATATTGGGGTGCCATCCGGATTTTCAAAGTATTTGGATCCATCAATGGATTTGTTTCAGGAATACCTACAGGAAACCGCAGAAAATCAATGTGTTTTTTTTTTTAATGGGGTTTCCTGTATTAAATTTGCCCATCATGCAGTTCTGGGAATCAGATTTATGTTAGTTGATATGATGAAGGGGACATTTCATTTCCGGGAAATAGTTATTAGTTCTAGGAATTATCATCATCAGTTCTGGGAATTAATCAATTAGTTGCGGTTCAACAACTAAACATGCTGTTTTTTCCATAACTATGTTAAGTAACCAGTGGTTGTTACCTATCAAATTTGAGATTTCGTTTTTTTTTTCGCAGTTGAGATTTCAAGTTTGGCACGTCCTCACGCCCAGGTCTGGTTCCTCTCCGCGGCTGTCGTCACCGGCTTCGCGGGAAGCCTCGCCCCAGGCGTCTGAGGCGACACATGTGGATTTCAGTCAGTGATCCAGATTTCTATATAATAAGTGAAACCTAAAACTCAAAAAATCTGATCGGCTGAGCGGTCTTGACATGACACCAAGTTGGCGGTTTCTTCTCGAGTGTCCTGGGTCCAGGTATACATAGAACCGAGGATATTCAATTATACATTCATATGATTGGTTCTAACTGATATGTATCAAATATTCCATAATTCCAAAGTATAAGTCATAAGTAATGGAATGATGCTTCCATAATTCCTTTGATATTCCTGTAGTATTAATGGTTGCATCATTACTTTCTGGCCATTCCACCATGGCAGGCGGTGGATCCTCCGGCGGATCCGGAGCGCACCCTGCTGGAAACCAGCGGCGACGTAGGTGCCGAGTTGAACCACGGGAGTCGAAGAGAACATGGTCTTTGAATAAATTTCCCGTGAAACTTTAGGACCTTTAGGATGAAGCCCAATCATATCCAATCATCATGATTAATTATTTAGTTAGTTTTTTCTCTCCGCATTTAAGTGTTGATTCGCAAAGTCATGCATATTCTGGGCTTATGATTAATCCAGATTGTCCAAGCGATATCACATTTTCCCCCATTCGACCGCAGCGGATTTATATTTGCTGAAGAAAAAATGGATTCAAGTCGCAACAAATCTGGGTAAACACTGGTGGTTTTAAACAATCATTATCTGCCATATCTGAGGAATTAGATATACTAACCAGCTAAATGTTGATTTGTATCTAAGACTAGCTAACATTAGCTAACTACCCCCTTAAGAATCTAACTACTCCGTAGTAATTTATCTCAGTTGTTAGGTAATGGGACATAGAGTGTATTAGCGTTATGCTCCTGAAAAATTGGTTTGGCAGGATCCATGCACTTTGTAAGCCCATTCAAGGCAATTTTGTACCGAAGCAACCCACGACATGGTTGATGTCCAATGGGCATGGCTTATTTGTTTTTGGACGTTCAAACTATATTAGATACCCAACCCGAGTGATTTATCCTAAATGTATCATTAAACTTGCCATCAAATAAGTTATCCCTTTCCCCAGGTTTCTCCAATCTATCCCCATCGAACAATTACCATACTTTGGAGGTAAACCCACCATTTATCGGGAAAAATCCAGCATTTCCGGCGAACAAAAAACATAATCTTATCCCCCTAATATTACACATCCCCATTGTATGGTCTCAATTGTGTGAAAGTATATCCACCATAGTTTCAAACGGGGTATGTAATATTAATGTCAACCCTGGATTAATAAACCTTAAGGCTGTTTAATTGGGGAGTACCATTTAAGTATCAGATTATGACTATTAGGGAAGTACCCCCTAATTAATAAACCATGGTTTATTAATCCGGGGTTGACATTAGGTCTCAGCCCAAAAAAACTCCCGCAGGCACCGAGCCCTTACCAGCCACAGAGAACCCTGCGGCTGCGGAGCCGGCGACGGAGGATGTCACTTGGGTGCAGCCAGAAAGTAGGGGTAAACCCACCATAGTCCTTAAAAATGGTGGGTGTAAAAGTCCAGAGTATTGCGATTTGGATGGGGACCTTGGGGATGGATGGGAAAACCTAGAGAAGGTTTGAAATGTCAACCATGGAATGATTTTTTAGAGAACGGAAATGCTAATAGGAAAGCAGAGTTTGATTGCTCCAAATATCGGGGTGTCCGGTTCTAATTCTCCGTCGAACAGCGAACGCAGCCATTGAGTATTCTTGCCCCTTGACAGTAGGGAATGTGACCAACAAAATTACTTTACTTCGTGTGATCCCCACCATGACATTTATACATGTTCTTACTGGCACATCTTCTGGCATTCTATCTGACATATCTTGTGACATTCTATTTGGCATTCTATCTGGCATATCTTCTGGCATTCTATCTGGCATATCTTCTTCTGGCATTCTATCTGGCATATCTTCTGGCATTCTATCTGACATATCTTATGGCATTCTATCTGGCATTCTATCTGGCATATCTTCTGGCATATATTCTGACATATCTTCTGGCATTCTATCTGGCATTCTATCTGGCATTCTATCTGGCATATCTTCTGAAATATCTTCTGGCATATCTATCTGGCATATCTTCTGGCATATTTTCTGGCATTCTACCTGGCAAATCTTCTGGCACTCTATCTGACATTTTATCTTCCTACATGAGGTCCGGCAGGGAACACTTGGCGTGGATACTCGCGGTTGAGGTCCGGCAGGAAACACTGGGCGTGGATGGTCGTGGTTGAGGTCCGGCAGGGAACACTGGGTGGATGGTCGTGGTTGAGGTCCGGCAGGGAACACTGGGCGTGGATGGTCGTGGTTGAGGTCCGGCAGGGAACACTGGGCGTGGATGGTCGTGGTTGAGGTCCGGCAGCAACACTGTGGATCGCGAGTCGCAGTTGAGCAGGAGGACGAGGAGGACAACGAGAGGAGGAGGACAACGAGAGGAGGAGGACAACGAGAGGAGGAGGACGACGAGAGGAGGAGGAGAGGAGGAGGAGGAGGAGCAGGCAACTTAGATAAAATCTAACAACCCTCACCTGGCAGGTGGGGAAAAAACATTTTTGGGTTCACCAGTTGGTGAATGGTAGATTAAATGGATTAAGTCAAGTCTTAATTAGTTATATTAGCTGCAACTGATGTATACTTTCTGGCAATATACTATACCCAACTTTTTTGGGGGGAGGGGAAGGTGGGTATCTACGATATATGCGCCAAGTTATGGCACGTCCATGTTCTCAAGGTTGGTGCTCTCGGGATCACATGCACGAGATGGACTGGACCAGATCATGGTTGGTCATAATTGGGTTAGTTGGTCCCTATCAATTACATGATATTACATTGAAGTATTAAATTACAGGCTATTACGTTCTATCATTCTATATTTCATTGTATGTTTCACATTTTTTCATTTCCTCCCTTTCGCGCTTGTGTTTCCAGTCCACTGCTACCGTATGTTGAATTCAAGTGTCACGTAGAGGGCAGTCTAAATCATGACTCCTGATCTTCAGAAAGTTGGATCGGTGGCAACACACCAACTTTTACCCTGAATAATCGCTATCCATAATATCGAATACCCTGAATCCCTGGCTTTGAACTCTATTTATTTTGGGGTCCTAAAGGTTGGGAGTATTTGCATTGAATTATTTGTAATACTGTAATACATATATATATATATATATATGTAATCACCACCCCTTTAAGGCCACTTTTCAGGGGGGGAACCATACCAAAATGTAAGCTACATTTTTGGGGGATCCCCCCTTAAATGTAAAATTGGTTGCTGAACGGCCCCCAGGTGTCGTTTTTGTGGGGAGGGTCTTCAAAATACCTTCAAAATGTAAGCTTACATGTTCAAGGCCCTTCAAAAACACCTTGAAAAATGTAGCTTACATTTTGGGTACGTCCCCCCTCCTTAAAACGGTGATAATTATATATTATATATTCTCGTATTGGCCCACCAGAAAGGCCAAATTATATTCTTGCCTAAGCTTGAAAAATCACCATGAAATCCCCATGACATCCATGTTGATCCACGGCTAAATCCATCTGGTGACGCCCATGAACTTCATGGATTTCCGGAGGTGGCGCTGCCGGTTGACGAGGGCGACGAGGGAAGCGTCCCGCGGCCACCGGTGGAAATCACCTCAGGATGGGACGTCGCTTGGCGACGTCATTGCTATTTGGCTTTAGTGATGGCTTGATAGTGATAAAACTGATATAAACTGATCACAAAAAAAGATAAACGTCGAGTTCACAATAGTTATTAGACTACTAGATAGTAAATACGGGCCTATATATTATGATAGCTTGGTTAAGAACCATATTAGTTACCAATCATCTTAGATGAACCACTTGATATTCCAGTGACAGAGATGGTGTCCGGAATCGCCTCACTTGAGGCGATTCCGGCGCCAAAATCCATAAAAATCACCATTGTATATAGGCAAATCACATTTGCTATCATCTATAAATTGGTAATTTTCACATAGTCATGTTGAATACCCCGATATCAGATATGATCAGATCTAGCATTCCCCAGGTCATTCATGGATGTTCACCGCTCATTTACCTAGGCCCAACAGCAGCCCAACGCTCAGCGTTTCATGTACTTTTTCAAAATTAAACATGTGGGCGTCAAATGAACATGTATATGCAAAATCCAAATGTTTCAAACTTTGTTGCTTCTACTCAGTCCTCATCCTTTCCCAATCCAATACAATCTTATCCCTTGTTTTTTGGTCAAATCCAAATTATTGCATGTACATCCACCTATGGCAACCCTACAATGTGGGGCACTCCAGTTCCAACTTACTCTTCAGTGTCATCAAACATGGCTTGCTGGAAAATTCTCCTTCAGTTGATATAATCATGAATAGACAATTTTCCAACTATAAACCTCCATTTAGTTCAGGGATTTTCCAGCTAGCAATGTTTGATTTCCAGAGGGTACCTATAAAACTAATGTGGTTAAAACAGTAATAAACCGTCCCCAAAATCACCATAAATGTGTGGTATAGACCATCAAACATGGGGTGGTTTATTATTGTTTTAACATTTTTAACCACATTACACCTTGTAGCTCCTAGGTCTTCAACCCGGACGACCAGTTGGAGCACACCATTCCCACGGGCCTTTCCGCGGCCGCGCTTCCCCAGTCGGACGCCGCCGCAACTGCGCAGGACGGTCCCGTGGCGAACGACGAGAAAGTGAAGATGGGATGGTTGGATCGGAAATGGAACAGCTCCAGTGAACTACCCTCTACTAATTTAACATAGCTATTGAAATTTGCCATTTATAGTTGATTTACCCATTAAAAATGGTGATTTTCCATAGTTATGTTAGTTTACCAGAGGGTATATAACATTACAATTCATATAGTATACAGTATAAGTGAATATATTTCACCATCTCTTAGAGGGGTCCCCGTATCCCAACAAACATAGGAGATAAACATTGATAAGATATTTTGGTGATACCTGATGCCCATAAAAGTAAGCCCATTTGCACCGCCAAGAAAAGGGATTTAGCTTAAATTTGGGGATTGAAGCAACCCCTTGTGGAGAAACACGTTGGGTAAGTAGATGTCAATCTTGATATACAGACCTTGGATGGGTTGCGTGATTTTTAATAGTTTGCTTTAGATTGGGATGTAGTATGGTGATAATGAGTGTTGCTATATTATACATTATATGTATATATATATATATATAAATTTGCACATATAATGGCACACACACACACACATATATATATATATATGTATATATATATATATACATACATACACATATATATATATATGTAAAGATACATGTACGTGCTAGCGGGACATATTCGATACCAATACTCAGCAAAATGACCAGTTTATTCAAGAAGCATGTGGATTTAGCTGGATGAACACGGGTGAAGGGGGAGATGCAAGCAGCAGTTGGAGGTTTTTTGGGTAGTGTTACCATCCATCCATCCGGTGATCAAACGTGGACATGGAAAATAGATGAAAATAGCTTATAAATGGAGGGTTTTGGGGAACACCAACTGTAAATGGTATATTTTGGGTTCACTAGCCCGCTTTGAGGGGCCGATTGCTCAAAGCTATTGGCCCAGCACTGCTGTGAGAATTACAGTGCCACAATTGTTGGGAAGCACATGCGGTTCGTTGGCTAATGTGAGGTAAACAAGAAATATTAAACCACCCCCAAGTCATCACAAGTCTTGTGGATGGTACAAACTATCCCCAAATGGTAGGTTTATGGCATGGGGCTGCCGACATAACTGTATTTGTTTGCTGCTTGGGTTGGTTTCGTCAAAAACTCAGGCTGGGGAGACTTTGATTTCGACGCCTTGATGTGACCACTGAACGGAGATTCTGCGAAGTGGGTGTCACGGCCACTGCAGCTAGGGGAAGGTGAACATACCTGGGCCCCACCTGTAACTTGGGCATATCCTATGCATAACAGGGCTATGATATGGTTGTTAACCACTTACGATTCCCGGGATGCACTTCCAAGTAGTGCACACGGCTCCATGCTTAGATCTCTACTGAGACTAGCAAGTGGGTGAGTAACTGGGTCTTCTCCCAAAATCTCCTAGGAGTGGGGGGTTAGAAGCTAGCTACGTGGACTTACTTGGCCTTTAGATGCATTTTGCGAACCTCAGAGAACATCTAAGCACAGGTGTCCCGAGGTTCATACTTCTGAAAACGGGATGTCAGGAACTTCTCTTTGTATCTCACTGTAAGAATCGGTCGACCAAGGTCTTCAACTTCAGGATTGTATAGAGAGATAGGAGGTGGATTAGTTTGTCTTGTGTGTTTGCCCCCGCCCATTCCAGACACAAGTTAAAGTATGTTAAAGTGTTGTATCCATAGCAAGTGCTGAATTTGATCACGAGTTCATGGTTCTTCAATGTGTTTGTTTTCCTATCTCTGGAAATCAAAAGAAAAAACCTATTGACATGTTCAAGCAGGATGGCTAACAAACCATTCAACTCCAGCACCTGAAATCTTACTCTTTGTTTGCTCAAGTTGTTTTTTTGGAGGCCAATACCACATGTTTGTCTGTGATGCCTACATATTATTTTATATATACATACAGACAGAGAGGGAGAGAGAGAGAGAGAGAGAGAATCTCCCTATGATGTTGCTACCTCCATTTGATGGCTGGCCCCACCCCCTTTGCGCAGTGAACGTGCCAACGCAAAACAAACGCCGTGGCGTCAAAACGTGCCGCCAGCTCGGCGATAGAATCTGACTTTTCTCCGACAGAAAGTCTCTCTGCGGGAAAAGGAGCTCAAACCATCTAAGCAACAAACTTGGATGGGCCATGCAGTCAGAGAACCCGAGTTAGTAAGTGGATTACAACCCATGATTTACCAAGTTTTATCAATTATAAAGGGATATATATATATATATATATATAAATTATAACCCACTACGATCACCAGTACTTCATGTCCCATGTAAGCGCAGAAAACTGCCGGATTGCTTCCATATGTTGGAAATCAAGAACGGCATCGCCCTCATTTCTTCTGTGGGTGGCAGCTCTCCTTTCACTTTGACAAGGGGGCATTGTGCAGCATGAGTTGCAGAGGTCAGAAACAGATGCCTCGAAGATGGAAGCCATTCTGAGGGTGAGGGCCTCAAGTGGGAGCACCCGACTTCTTACATGGCCAATCACATCCTGCCCGGCCACAAGATCCACCGATTCTATCCAATTCTCAACCTGGGGCTGCTCCATGAGTATGAATGGCTTGGAGCCGTGGGCACTACATAAATATAGAACCAATCACAACACCAAATACTAGTTGCTAGCTTTGATTCAGCTGGTGGCAACATCCTCGCAAACAAATCATTGGTGTGAATGCAACCACTGAATCAGATTTAATCAATAGTTATGTGGTCATGATTTGTGAGGGTTTTGTAGACCCAACAATTCATAAACGTCCAATTCTGGAGGTTCATACCAGCAATTTCTGGTTTCCTCTGCAGTTGCCCCATCAATTATTGCAATTACTTTACTTCGAGTGATTCCCACCCCGACACACTATGTTTCTGACATAGTTTGTGACATACCATCTGGAAGTATGTATGGCATGCGTATGTATATATATATATACACATAATATAATATACAACATAATATATATTAGTATAAAAATACAGAATATAATATAATATAATATAATATAATTTAACATTAAAATTATATTTATAATATAATATAATATAATATAATTTAACATTAAAATTATTTTATATTATATATTAAAATATAATATAATATAATCTAATATTTAATATTAAAAATATTTTAGATTATATATATTTGAATATGATATAATATCATATAATTCAATGTTAATATTATATCATATAATATTATATTATAAAATAAAATATAATATTATTCAATATAATGCTATATATACAATATATATATAGATTTACATTATGACATTCTATTTGACATTATTTCTAGCATATACTTTGACATTCTATCTGACATTCTATCTGGCATTCTCTCTGTTCGGGCAAGCCCACAGCGTCCGGAGCTCGCGATAGGAGGTTCGGCGAAGAGCTGGCACAGAAGGAGTAGACAAGAGAGGAGGCGAGGAGAAGAAGGAGGAGGAGGAGTTACACTTTTCTTAAAATCTAGAGACCCTCACCTGGCAGGCGGGGGAAAAGACCCCACTGTGACCCCACTGCCTTTTTGCAAAGATCAAGGCAACCAACACGGGGATTGAACCATCGAATATATACGAGATATGAATACTGTATGATGTTTTCTTTTCTGAGATATTTGGGATGATAACCCCAACTGACGAGCATATTGTTCAGGGAGTTGAAGCCACCAACATTCATGAGCATGTTCGAAAATATTCCAGAGAGTAAGGCTTCTGAAAGATGACCTTCAATATTCCTTGCTATATGGTTGCGCAGGAACATTGAGCATATCCCGGCATGAGAGATTATTGAGGAGAATGATGATCAGTCATTTTCTTGGGAAAGGGCACATTTGGCTACCCTACTTTTCTTAGACAACCTCTATATGTTGCTTTGCCCACTGATCTTCCAGCATGGGGGACAATAAATTTCATTTAATTTTTATCCCAGCAGCATCTTATTTATCGACGACTTGTACCCGATACTCTGGGTTTGGATTGTCCTACACTAGAGGTCTTGTGCCCCGCCCCAACCACTCAGCGACTTCCAGCGAATAGATACCTATACTGCCTATACCCAAATTGGATTCGATTTCGTTGGCAGCTGTGATGTTTCACAACTGGGTGGTAAACATAAGCTTGGACGAAAGCTTTTGTTCTTGGAGGGTTCATCCAGCACATCTTTCATGGGCATGTTATCGTTCATGTATAATTATACCCATCGCAACTGGTTACTCATGCAACATGCAGTGTCACACAGTTGTAGCTTACTCACTCCGCATGTCACCGCTTGAGGAAGAGGATGAGGAGGACACAGAAGGGACAGGCAGTAGGGGAGTGATTTCCATCCATTAAGTGCAACGAGCAGACAGATAGGAAGTGGTCTGCATAGCATGCACAGAAATAGGCATAGAGCTCGCTCGTTAGGAACCATCTCAGGTGAATGGGTGAGAAATCATTTGTCCCAGCTATCATTACGTGAGCTCAGAAATCCAACATTTTGTGCGGGCAATGTTTACTGCAAAATTTATGATAATTTATGCATCAATACAGATCTATCTCCTGTATACGCAGGATATAGATAGAAAGATTGATTGGATACATGGATGTGTAGATATACACAGATAGTTTCTTTTTAACAAGTCAAATATTTATTTTTATAATTATATATATATAAATACATACATATTCATTTGCATATAAACTGTTCAACTATATGTGCACGCTCGCTCCTTAGTTTCATTGGAGCATGCATCAGTCTGAATGCGATGGGAAAACGCAGATTACACTACTATACATTATTTTACAAATATATACATATATCATTTACGCCACCCTCTACACTCTACACCAACCTCTACGCACTGACGTGGGCACTGACGCGCGCGGACACTCACGCGGACATTGACGCGGACCCACGCTGGAAGGTTTTTGGACTCAGATATGTTAACGCTTGTAAGCCGATAGAAACATATATGCGTACACTTTATGTTGGCATCAGTTTTCATAGCCCAATTTCTAGCCAGTATGCCACTATAGCAAACCCAATAGTAAACCTACCATTGTTGGATGATATTAGGGATGTTTTATTTTTGGGTTTACCACATTGCATATTTATCAGCGTTCATTCTACGTGTACACACACACACACATATATATAACGTGTACACACACACACACATATATATATATATGTGTGTGTGTGTGTTCAGCTGTGTGTGTGTGTTAGCTTTCTGTTCCGGGTCCATAAGGGGTAAGGGCCCTCGAGGGCTACCGTAGGGCCCATGGGCCCGGGGCTGTCCAGTGGACGCTCCTCTCTTTCCAATGAGTAGCCAGGATAATAGTTCGTGATTCATCATGAAATCCTCACTACACCTAGATGGGCCAGGTTTGTTAGTTAACTCGCCAGTAAAGTTACTAACCAGGAATCCCTAATCCCATGGCCCATCCAAGTCTAGTTTTTAAAGCATCACAGTTAGTTAACTAATTGATGACTAAGTGCTATAGTTAATGGGTGTTAAGTGCTTTAGTTAAAAGGTTTATGGTTAATATCTATATTCGTTGGCATTTCATGGGCTTAGTCATCAACCTTAGATATTACTATGGCCAATGGCTAATATCATTAGATAATTAGATAGTAACTAATACCCACTTAGTTGGTAATGATCAACTACTAGATAATACCTTACTTACCTTTTTTGTTTAGATATTACATAAATAAAATGGATGCTTGAAGGATTACTATAACAAATGTAGCTAAGGGTAACCTTTTTAGCGATCAAATTGCCTTCTTACCCGTGTGGAACGACCGCAGTGGATCATGGTCGACAGCACCACTGTCGACATCTGAGGCCTCACTGTTCCTCAGAGTGGATCTTTAGCCATACATTGGAGAACAAACGGCATCTGGCTTCAGCTCGCATAGTTGCAAACCATATTTGTTGACCTGGGCTGGTATGACAGAGGAGCTGATCGCTGACAGCCTGCAACAACATACAGCCGCGATGTTCAGCTGATCATCATAGAAGCAGGAGATCTCAAACCTGATGCGACCCAGCTCGATGCTCAGTCCAGTGATTCAGCCTTTGAGGATACAGAAGATTTGATAAGATGAACGATTGATCACTATAACCGGCTAATTGGTGAAAAACCAATCGTTCATTTTTCCCATGGCCCTCCAGAACTTATTCCAGGAGCTGCGCCGGCACCGCGAGCTGCTGCGCCGGCAACGCGCTGAAGCGGAAGAGGTGGCCGGGTCACAGCGAAAACAATGCAGGGAGGGGGCGCTGGCGGACTACCTTCCAGCAAGCAAACGTGGTGGAACTATATGGAGGTTATAAAAAATGTGAAATTATCTATACATGATTGACAGCTGGTGATTTCATCATGAAAAATGATGATTTAAACAGCACAATGGGCGATTTAATCAACACAAATGGTCATTTAACCATGAAACATGAAGAGACATAGAGAATAAATGGATTCTAACCAACAAAAAATATGGTTAAAAATGGTGGTTTCGCCATGAAACATGGGAATTCTCCCATGAACAAATGCATAACAGTTGAGTATGTATGTGTATGTATATATATATATATATGTACGGTGCACCGACATATTGTTTGGGAACACAACAAGGGGGGTCCACGAGGGTTGGGCCCGGAAATTTCACATCTACCATCGGAAAAACAAAACAAACATAATTTTGCTGAAATTTCACCGGAAAACTGATGGTCTATCCCAACAGGGACGTTTTGGAAAACTGATGGTCTATCCCAACAAACGTGAGGGTTGGAGAAGCAAATCATTGAGATTTACAAAGGGTTTCCACCTGCAATTAATCCCATGAAGCCTGCAGTCTCACAGTTTGTATCTGGTCAGCAATGTGGTGTTTGAAATGGGCATGATCGTCATGTCAAAACAGTCGGTTGATACTTGGGGTTGCTTTCAGCATTGCAAAAATCCTCGGTCAGTCCTCCGGTAATTAAACATGGCAATGAGGAATCCCTTCATATCCCTTCTGTTTTATGGATGTTTGAATGGGAAAATAATCTATCTTGAGGAAATTACCAGAGGAATGTTTAAGATGCCAGGTTTAATTGCTGGAGGGTAGTCATGATGATGTATATAATATAATTATAAGGACCACGGATGGAATACCCTTGGGAATCAGGGATGCAACATTTGAGTGGCAACCCAATCCCTGAGCGCAGCTAACTGAAGTGTGTTTCCAGACTGTTCTCATCCCAATGTTTGTTTGCTGGAATCTGATGTTTGAATAATTACTGCCAATATGATTTAGTATCGCTTATTGTCATGGTATCTCATGGTATATCATTGACTGCTTTAGACACTTCCACATTAGTTTGTACTTCTGTACTGTTGTATGTCATATGTTACTTATTCTTAGGAAGTCTGCGCATTTTGATCTGATTTGTCTCATTTCAGAGTCCCGTATGGAGTTGCTTTGATCACTGGGTCACTGTCGGTCACTGTTTTGTTTTTCTCCGAGGCCAGGCAAAGGGAACGAGAACAGGTGCCAGGGTGGAGAGATGGGTCACAAAGTTGGAAGCAGCGGTGGTCATAAATGTGTCCAGTGACTGCGACTGAGCGGTTCGGAGCTCGGGGTATCCATATATTCTCCATGAATTGGGGATCCCAGGAGCTACTATTGCTAAGAGTATTTCAACCATGTGATGAGACATGGAAAGACAATAGTGACTCATACCGGTGTTTCAACTTATTTTGCCTTTGAATAGCACCCGCCCAGACGTGTCGCAACGCCTAAATCTTCGTTGCAGGCGCGTTTGAAGAGGCAGAAAGAGTGGGATGAACAGCAGAGAAGGATACAACTTGCCTTGGCCTTAGCGGCCCTGGGTGGACGGAAAGTTGATAAAACCCAGCGAAGATGGTGATTGTACGCAACCGGTGCCAAGTAATTATTTGGTTTCAACAAGGTTGAACGGCTTTTAACTGCTCCATCCAGCAGATATTGGATATATTTGGATATCACCATATTAACATAGGGATGAGGGTGGAGATACTTTGGTAAATTGACCTGTGACTGGTAAAGGTGGTTTATTTGCCATCTTGATGGGGGCACTTGATCGGATGGGTGGTACACTGCACAACCTGTCATGCCTCGAAAGATCTGCCTCACTCTGTGCTTTCTGGCCTTAGTGAAATCGACATTTTTGTTTGATGTAACAAAGGTGACATGCACAAAATTTATGTTTTCTTCCCATGAAAACCTCCATTTAAAGGATGTGTTTCCTTTCAAAACGCCCACATGTTTACGCACCCCCGATTCTCGTAGGTTGAGGATTCTAGAGGGGTGTAGGGGTTATACTCCCCAATATGTTGTGGCTTATCAATATTATCATCCATGAGCTGGACATCCCAAAAAAACAACCCCTACAATGGAATGAATGATGTTGATTTGGTGGATCGTCAAGGACATGAAAACATGCACACTTGGCGGTGTCCACCTTTCAGGGGCTCATTCTATTTTCCATAGAGTTTTCTTGGCACAACATTTTGCAGCAACAAAAAACGGCCTACCCCTTTCTGCATTTTTCTTGGAGAAACGGGCACTCCAATGCTTCTGCGACTCAGGAAATGGAACGGGAAGATGAAGATGGCTTGATGAAAGCTGGACCTGAGTCGTGAGCCCAGGATTCACCACCGGGGGAGGTGGAAACAGCCACGCACATTTTGACTTTCATTTTTTTTTGGTGCGAACATGGATAGATGGATTTGTCAGGCGTGCTTTCATTTTTTTTTGGTGCGAACATGGATAGATGGATTTGTCAGGCGTGTATATATATATATATATGTATACATATACATATATATATATATGGTCTCGTGTTCCGTGTTCCTACCCCCCCATGGTATGGGTCCCCAGGTAGCACCCCCTTCCCTTCTATTTGCAAGCTATTGGCAGCATTTTTGAGGTCCAGCCTCGTATTTGCTAGGTCTTTGCAGCATTTCTGACTACCAGCCTCGCATTTACTTGCTACCTTTCAGACGACCTACGTAGCACACATACTCCCGCAAACTACCTACGTGCTACCTATATAATATACATGTGCTATGTATCTACTTCATATTTACTACCATACCAACCATACATTCCACACATACCATGCATAGCATACCGCATACTTACCACACATACCACACATACAACACAGACCGTACCAACCATTACATGCCATACATACCATACATACCATAGCTACCATACGGACCATACATACCACAACCTACCAAACCTACCATACATACCGTACCAACCATACATGCCTTACTCTGGTATACATACCACGCATACCATACCTACAACACATACCATATCCACCATACAATCCATACATACCACATAATTCAAACATACCATACCTACAACACATACAATACCAACCATACATGCCATATATACCATGCCTACCATACATTCCAATGATACCATACATACCGTACATACCACACATACCATACATATGAAACATAATTACCGCACCTACTATACATACAATAACAAAAATACACGCCATACATACCATACCTACCTTACATAGCAAACATTCCATACCCATCATAGTAACCATACATACCATACAGACCATACATGCTGTCATATCAAACATACCATACCCAACAGACTTACATACCATACCTACCATCCATACAATACCAACCATTCATGCCGTATATACCATACCTACCATACATACCAAACATACCATACATTCCAAACATGCCATACCGACCGACCCACCATACACACCATACATACCGACATATCAAACATACCATACCCAACATACTTACATACCACACCTACCATCCATACAATACCAACCATACATGCCATACATACCATACCTGCCATACATACCAAACATACCATACATTCCAAACATACCACACATACCATACCAACCATACATGCCAAACATACCATATATATCAAACATACCGTACATGAGATAATTACATACCATACTCACCATACCCACCATGCCACATATATATATATATATATATATATATTGCCATACATACACTACACCCCCCCCGCACCACACCCCCCCCATCACACCACGGGGGCACACCCCCACCACATCACGAAAGGGAAGGACAGTACCACACCCCCACCACACCACAGTGGGGGTCGGGGGGGATTGCGACGCTGGACTATATATATATTTATATACATACATAAATCGAGTCTCGACTTGTAGATTGTGGTATGGCGACAGGTTTGACAGCATACCTTGAAGTGGGCGTCCTATTTAGTACTTGTTCAAAAGATGACAAACGTATATCAGTTGATATTCACTTGATAGATATCTTGATGGGGTGGCTTCACCATCAGCCAAATATTCAGCAAAGCTTTGTGGATTACATGGTCTGTTTCAGAACACCTCTCACCCAAAAATACGTGGACAGGTCGTTGATCATCAATCTGATTCCGTATTTGTGTATGTACACATATGTACAATAGAAGAATCATTTGCGTGCTCTTGCAAACGTATTTTTGAATCTTCCCAAGTTCACGTGCTCTACCCCGCAATAGCGGGCTGCCAGCAGTTCCAGGTTGTGATGGTGACACTTATTCAAATACTACTTCACTAGGGTTCAACATGGAGGTTACAACATGGTGCCTGAGAAAATATGCATGTGTGCCGGAGACAAAGGTTGTCATGGTTGGTTCTTATACCACCATTGCATCCCCGTGTTATCCATTGTTTTTTGGTCGAATCGCCATTTCTGATTGCTAGTTTATTCAAACTCAATTGGTCTTGGCTGTGTATCATATATCAGTTTAATCTCAAACTATAGTTTGTGAATATTTCTGTAGATAATAAACGCACATATGTGATATGCATGCACATCTAAATATACAACATGATACTGTAACCCCTGTGGTTCAGAACATTCCGTACCCTGCAATCCCACGCAATCGCATGTGCTGAGGCCGGAGCAGTCCCCACAACACGTCCGGGGCCCTGGCCACTGGTCAGAACTGGGTTAAAGCAGTAGAGAGAACAAAAAAACAAACAAAAATAAAAACAAGTACCCAGGTGCTGCCCGTAGTTAGCAAAGCTGGTTTATAACCCCCATTAACTAGTTTTTATGTGTCATAAACCCTATTTAAATCGGAGTTATGTTCACCAACTTGGCTGACTATGGGACACCACCTTGTGGGGTTAAAAGTCTACATAGATGTGGAAAAACCAGGGGGAAAATTCGTTCGGATAATGAAATGCAAACTGATACAAACTGTGGGTTCCCACTATTGGTTTACAAGAGGGCATGCGCATGTATATCGATATATATATATATATACACACATTATATCTGTTAATAGGGTTTAGTAGACGGCAAAACATACCACTGGACATAATGTTCATGTGAATTTATACATCTGAGCCTTAACTGAGCCACTAAAGTTTCATGTGCCAAATATGTATAAATATGTATGATTATAATTAATTATATATATATATATTATATGCAGGTTTTACCGGTTTTACTCTGTTTTGCTTTTTTGGCGGTGCTAATGCCGCTATACCCTCTATATATACATCCGACCTGGTAATGGGATAATGGGAACCCATGGGAGCTCGAACCAGCGATGCAGCCCAGTTTATGTCAGGTCGATGATTAGCCACGGATCACATTTAGATGCATATATATATATACACATGTAATGTATGTACAGAAAGAAAGGAAGAGCCATATATGTATGTATGTATATATATATAACTTATGTATTCTGAATATATTTGTTATTTTTTAACCATGTTGTGCCATTCAACGCCACAAGGAATCAACGATGGACATGTACTGGACGCATGGTTGCTCACTGCTTGAACTACCTTCTCGGTGGGCCATTGGTGACAATTAACATAAATTATATAACATGAGAACCCCAGCACAAAAAACAAACAAAAGATGAAGGTTTACGGCATTGGGTTTGGCACGATGGACAGTTCTTTCTCGCAATGTCCTCATTCCTATCATTTTCCGCCAGTTTCGTTCGTATGATGGAAAGTGACATGAAATCTTCACTTTTGTTGCGGGACATTCCCTTCAAAGAGAAAGGAGGGTCTTGTGAGCAAAAACTGAACACTGGCGGGTCCTGATCTAGCTTGGGATAGAACCCTTGACGGGTTTGATTTTCTCAATAATTACTTATCTCCACAATGTGGGCCCCTCCTGTTTTAAGTTGGTTTATAACCCCATCGAACTATAGATATACCCATCACAAGTCCTGGTTAGCCTAGTTGAAAACATGTTACAAACCAACTTACCTATCATGGGGCCCCACTTTCCAGGAGATCCTAATGTTTTTCGATGTCACCCCCGAGACCTCGCATAAGTTGCGTCTCCAAGCGGAGCTCAAAGCGGCTTCCCGCATTCAGGCGCCGGAGCCGAGCGGTCAGGTTTTATTTGAAAGGAGGTTGGAAAATGTTTGGTGATACAATAGGGATTTAATATTGGTGGGATTTCAACATAATTGGCAATTGGGTTCTTTAACAGCTAGGGACTTAATGGGATTTAACATTGGTAATACAGTCACCAAAAATGGAGCTGAAATGAAAGTTTAACATGGCTTTATAAGGTTCAATGCGGGAACCCCAAAGCCATAAACAGCTACCATGTGACGATGGTTTGTACCGCCCATTTATGGTGTTTTTTGGTATGGTTTATTCTTGGGCCAATACCACATTAAACAAGAAAAATGGTGGGTTATACATGAACATGCTATTAAAAGTAGGGAATGATCCACAAAAGAAACTGGCAGGTTTTGGGTCCCACAATTTCGAATCACCTCTGAACTGGTTGACCTACGTTTTCGCAAGTTGGCCTCCAGGTTTTTTGGGATTTACCGTGGCCTTCCACGTTAGAATATAGGTAACATAATATATTATATATATATAGTATACAATTACGGACAGGCAGTTAGAATATGTTTATTCAAAATTTGTCGGCTTGATGTAGATGTAAAACATGGATGTATGATACAGCTCCGAAAACACATCAAATCAAATTTAGAATATGACAAAACAATTCCGACCAGTACACTTAGAATAGTACCACATGGTCTACAGTTTTTGCATTAGGCACTGCAAACCCCGCAGGGTACAGTACCAACGGTTGGCAGTCAGTTGTTGCTTTTGCTTCTGTAAAACTGTGCATTTATGGGCAGCGAATGCACTTAAAATATGGTCACAACTACATGACTTAGTCAATCAAGCAAGGTACAGAATGACTGCGTAGTATATTCTTAGTCGTAGTATATACATGTATATGTAAAGTACAACAGATGGCTATATAGCATATATATATATATATATATACATATACACATTATATCCACACTTTTATGTAAACACATAAATGACATAATATTAAGATATTCTATATACCCATCTCTGGCCTCAAACCGGGATGCTCAACCAGTTAATCCTCCATTTAGTTTTAGTGATTCACCTCCCACGAGGGGAATCATCCTGCTCGCCTTGTACCTCCCACCTTCCATCCCAGTGGATAGCGAAGGTGATAATCTTTCGGCCAAGATCAAACACATGAGAAACTATAATCATTGGCAATAATTTCTTTATCTGTATCTGTATATACACATATACGGCCAAATGATTTATATATATATACATATTACTGGGAAATTACTTAAGATACCTCACATCAGCCTCAACCGATGCCAGTAATATGCATTTAACATCTCATTCGCATGCAGCTGGCATGCTATGTATGAACATGTCATCATAAAACTCGTATCAAACGCTACATCCCATGATGCATACATTTTTGTGAATTGCGACTAGGCCATCGTTCGTGGTCGCCGGTCAAGACGAGGTGTGTGCGCAGGTGTTTACATTTCGGGGAATGCCAACCTGCAACTGGGATAATTAGTACATAGTTACATAGTGGATAGCAGTAACTCCTGTGGAGGGGACATCATTATTGCTTAGGTTATCAATTGCTATTGCTAACATGGATAGTAGGGGATATCAATATTGACACTCTAGGTCCAGAGGAAATAAGACACTACTGTTCTTTTTGGCTTTGGCTTTTTGAGTATCATTTGTGTTTTTGTGCATATCATCCTGAAAGAGTGCGGAGATTAGCTGACAACACATTTGGGGATATTGAATGGGAAGGTTTGGGAAAGTAACCAGCCAAAGTGTGGATAGGACCCAACTGAAAGTTGGAGCATTCAGCAATTGAAGTTATCATTTGAATGTGGAAAACACTTGTTGATGAACATTCTGTATGTAGATCGGCCAACAGCTTGTGTCGGTCTAGCTAGTCCAATGTAGGCTTTCCGGATTCTGTTTCCAGGTGGCCATGGGTCCCTCAGAAGATCGCGATGGTGTTCCAGCGCATGCCTACTACTATAGTTTAATGTCCAGAAAAAAAACAGAGCAAAACAATAAGATATTGTCCGATTCCGCTAAATCTACGATAGATAGACCACATCGACAGATACAATTGATTTGAATTCAGCAGTAGGGATCTTCTACAGACCTCTCCAGTCATTCGCATCTCGCAAGGTCATCCAACCGTCTCTCCCGTGGTTCATGCTGTGCTGCACGTCTCTTTGCTGTAAATGCTTAGGCCCTCCGGTAATGCTCACGGGATTTGAGGGTTTAATATGAATCAATCGTCAACAAATAGGGATTTACGGGGATTAAACGGTGATATAAGAATGATAATCAAAGATGGCTAGCTGGGAAATTCCTTATAATCTTACAGAAACAATGTCGGTGTTAGTGGAACCATAATTGAATTGATCGGTTGAATTTCCATTGAAATGGTTGATCACAGAAGGGGTACAACATATTGTAAATTATAAATGGGTATCAAGACATTACCAAGACAGAAATGACACGGATTTATGTTGTTCTTGGAGGTGCAGGGCTGGGAACCAGCTCAGTTTGGGTTTAGACCAGCTGAGTTCGGGTTTTAATCACACTTGTTTGTTGTCTAAATCACCATTTGCTCTTGATTTAATAATTTAATGCCAGTTGTGTTTGGTTAAATCAAATCTTTCCATGGTAAAATCCCATTTGTTGATGGTGAAATCACCATTTTCCATGGTAAAATCACCATTTCTGCTGGTTAAACCATGAGTTTTTCATGTTTGTTGCTTCAGCCCGACCCAACAATCACCTCACCGTCCAAAAGACACGCTCCTCGCAAGGCCAAACCTTTCATCCGCCCAGAGACCTTGGACCTGGAATGAGTGGCTCGGTGATTTAAACCGGTTGAAGCGGTTGCCCAACAAGACATGGGATTTTGCTATGAGATTTGGTTGGTGGTTTAGAACATTTTTTTTATTTTCCATAAAATATGGAATAATCCTTCCCATTGACTTTCATATTTTTCAAGATGATTAAAACCACCAACCAGAGATTGTTGATATTGATGTATTGACTTGTAATGGTGAATTCTAATGGTGAATGGTTTAGTGGGATTAAACCAGCAAACAATGGGAATTTAAACAACAAAAAAAACGTTGTAGAATGGGCATGTATTGGGCATGTAATGGGATATAATGGGGATAATCTGGGTGACATGTAGCCAACCTATTTGGTGATTTAAACTATGTGTCTATATTCAAGTTGACTCAATTGAATGGATAATTTAATATACAACTTATGATCAATGAACTTGAATCAACCGTGTTGTGGATGGCTGTATATCAGCCCCAAAATGGTAAACAACGTTCAATTCGTAACACTATACTTGAGAATAGGATTGAATGTTCTACCCTTTGGTCATTTAACATAGCTAGGGAAAATGGCCCATTCATAGATGGTAAAAAAATATGATTTTCCTTTTGAAAAATGTGATATTTTTTTTGTTAGGTTGGATTTGCTATATTAGGTGATCCCAGTCCATCTCCCATCCTGTTTTAGAACCAGATTTGAGTTTTTTTTTTGGCCTCCTCCATGTTGGAGAAACACAACGAAGCAATCAACACATCTTTACACCTGTAGTCGTGAATGCATGAAACAAATGCAAGTAAGCCAAGATATCTCAAGTTACGCAACTTTAATATTGTTTAATCAAGCCATGTATTTATTGTTTTATAGCTTTGGCTTTCCGCCCCACAAGTCCAGTGGAGAATGAAGGATATTGGGCCAGCAAGGTGGGTTGGGGGGAGCACCATTTTTTTGCCATTGGATACCCTCGTCATCAAACATGGCTATTGAAAATCCTCTATAAATGGTGTGTTAATGGTAAAATGATTAAGCTAAGTGGCGGATATTCCATTGCCATGTTTGACGAATTACTCATGGTATGTGCTATCACTGCTATCACTCTATGATTGTGGTGTATTTGACAAAGCATTGCTCAACTATCATGGCCTCCTGTTGGCAAGTGCCTGGTGGTCCCGTGGGGAACTTCGATGGGTCGATGGGTCATCCGGCTTGCCCTTTGCCCAGAACTGGGCATGGGGCATGTGGGAAACCCATGGAAATCCAACAAAAAAACCTACCATGTGGGAATCATGGAAATATCGCATTTTATCGCATCTTATCGCCAATGGTAATTGATTTTGGGGATGATTTATGACATGGCTTTTACATGGTTTTTACATGGCTTTTACCATATTTTACGACATGAATGGGTAAGGCACCGCCCAGCTGCCCATGGTAGCGCCGTTTTTCCGCCACCCGTCGCAGGTCTCACCGGTCTGACCGGTCTGACCTCGAGAGACTTAATTCGGTCGCGTATCACAGGCGATGGGCGGTGGTTGACTGGAGATGAGTAATCCTGAGTGGAGTAAGATTTGTTGATAATGATATGGTATTACCATTTATAACATTTATGGTACTACTATTTACTAATCCATGATTATATAATACCATTTATAACATAATAATAATGATGATATGGTATTATTATTATATGACTAAACATATGGTATTATTATTACATATATAGGATACTCATTGTTGCTACAGTATTTGTTTTTTAGTTTATTCGTTGTTGTTTTATTGCATTGGATATAGAATGTAGGGTGATGAAGTGGAAACTGCAAAATATACGGTCTCTAAGTTGTTGATGCTGTTGTCGAGGTTGGTCTTTTCTTTTTCACGCATCTGGGTGTGTAATTAATAAGTATGAATTTGCAAATGCACACATATATTTATTTATATACAATGTATATTTGAATATACAGCATTTTCGATGACAAAGAGATATCGGTTTCTCAAAGTCGGTGTATTTGTGTGAGATCTCAGACCCTGTGACCAAACGATGTCACTGGATGTCACTCGTATCCATTCCCATCATGTTGGGATGACGCTTAGTGAGCCTAGAGGGGTTTCCATTGTGTTCGAGGTCGCCAAATTAATACAGTAAAACAATGTAAAACATGGGGATCATAGCTGTTTCACGAACAGACTAGCGTCGTAGGTACCCTGATGTATACAAAGGCATGATGTACATTTGCACACATTCAAACATACATCCACATCCACCAAGGCCAAGAAATAACAGTACTTTTTGTGGGTCAACCAGCCGCGGCGCGAATTCGAAGCAGGGTCCTAAACGGGAAGCCTGCAGGGAACGTCTCTGCTTTGGGGCGTTTTGCTAAACGCAGAAGCCTTAGACGCTTTGGATCCCACAGAAGCCTCAAACGCTGCCGAGTATCGGAGAGTTAGTAAGAAAGTAAACGTTTGTTGTAGCACTAGCTAAGTGGAGCAGGCGAGAAAGATCAACTTGAATCAACCATGAACATCCATGAACCATATTTGCTGGTTTGAACATGTTCAAGCATATTTGAGATGATCATGTATGATGACCTATGATGACCCCCATTGGCCAGCATAAGTAGGGATCCCAAGAGACTAGTCCATAACGGGATGGATGTTCATCAACATTGAAGGATTTTGCATTTTGAAAGTAGTGCCAAAATGGACCATGTCCCGTTGCAACAAAGGTAGACTAAAAAAAGAGCACACGCACACTTTCGAGCAACAAATAGCAGTTGGGCAGTCGGCATTCAAGTCGGCCTGAGGTTGTTGGGAACCCTGTTAGATCCAGTCGGCATTCGCATGGGGCAAAAATGGCCCCCAGGTGCAGTCGACTTCCAGAGCGGGATGATCAAATCCATTCAGCAAATCAATTGTCACGAGTTCTTCAGCTTGGCAATCCATGGGGGTATCCTGGAAACCCTAGTTTACCCAGTTTTTTATTTGGGTATGTATCCATGAATGATTATCATGTTTTACCCAGTTTTCCCTTCATGTTCTATCCTCCCATTGTTGGCCAAGAAAAATCCCGGTATCCAATGGTAATGGCATTCACCAAGTTCACCGTGACTATTGAGATGTGGACCTAAGTCATCCATAGTCATCCCTGAGTCGGAAGCTTGAGTGCTGCAGGGACTCAGGAAAAGTGTGCGGAGGACGTGAATCCTCAAGTTACTTTTGCCTGGGTCATCATGGTTCTAGGTCACCATCCTTCTTTTCAGAGATGAAACATGCAGCGTAACGACTGGTGGTTACATGTGGTTACCCACTGTAACTTTTACAATATGGTTTAAACACGGGGGACTGAAAGGGTGATGCGACCATTACCAACAATGTCATACCAAGAACTTAAACATGCTTAAATCCTTCTGGGTGACGTTTTGCGGGCAAATGAGTGATAACTAGCAGCTTTCTGTGGGCCACTCGATCAGCGAGGCTCTGCGTAGAACTCATGATTACATGTTTGAAACTAATCAAACATGGCAAGTGGAATTTCGTTTTTTTTCTGGGACAGCATCCGCAGGTCAAATGGCATTCCAGGCAGGGCAGGTTACTCGCCGCAACTTTGGCTCTTGGAATGTCCATGCTTCAGCTGGTCAAACGTGGAGGCGCCGGGCTGTTGGACTATAGATAAGAACTTGTCCATTTTTCGCGCAGGTACTGCTACATTACATTCGATATCAACCCCTGCTAAAGGAGGAGTACCTCCATTCTTAATGGTAGGTTACTGTCGGGGGAGGTTACCTTCAATTTTGATGGCTATTTTCGGTGTGTTTGTTCCCCAGGCCATGGCAGAAGAAGCTCCAGAAGATGCAGTCGGGGGCCCTGAAGCATTGGACACCCCATGTGAATTTAGCATTAGTCATTAGACTTGAATGGAGGTTTTATAGTTTAATCATTAATCATGTTTAATAATGTTTTGATATGGTTGCATGATGTTGTATTTTATGATTGAATAGGGGTGATGGGATGATCAAATAAACTTGCCCCTGGTTTTACATGTTGTATAAAGGGGTATCTTCGATATTATATATGGTTACATGGTTTAATAATCATATGCTTCTCTATATGGTTTAATAGGGATAGTACGGTAATTGGATAATCGAATGGCGATTTCGCCGGCCATGTCATCCAACATGGCCGGGAAATTCCTGAACAATGTTGACTACTACTGCAGAGGGATCTAGAACGGATCCTTAAAAAGGGGAATGTCATGTGGATTTGAGTGTCATGCTGTTCTTGGTGTCAATGTGTTTTTTTTTGCATGTTTCATCTTTTTCAGGTTGTCATGCTTTGGCCTGGATGGGGTGCGCGATTTTCACAACCATTGGACGGAATGGAGTCTTTGGGCATTTCACCAGTCAAAGAGTCAAAGTGTGGGATTTACGAGCATGAAGATCTGACTAGCACGACGGTAGCCTCTACACGGGGTTTATGTGAGGCTAAGGAACATCATGATGTTCCACTGCAAGTCCGGACAAAGGTGATGATGGCTCAAAGCAAACATTCTGTGGTGAAGTTGTAAGGACAACCCATTTGGCGGGTGCTGGAGGAAACATATCTCCTGTGAATTGAGTGAAAATGGTTGAGCACGATGGTAGAATGCTGGGGAATAAAACATGGACTTTGATCTGGTTTAAAAAGTGTTGTATTTTTTGTGGAGCCAAGTGAAATGGGTGATCTCAGTTTGATGGGCGGTATCTGTATGCATCAACATTTAAGAACACAGGGCCGAGAGAGATTACAAATAAGCTACAGTTGCAATAGCCCTACTGTACTTGCATGTAATCATCCTAAAGCAAGAGTATAGGTGAGATCCAAGTATGACTGTGCAACTGTGTAGATCAATTTTGTTGTGGACTAGTCTGATTCCACATTTCATCCACTGGAGGATTGTCATGTGTACCCAGCGTACCAAGAAATCGGAACATGCATGCACACACACACAAGTTCGAGAAGAAGTGTTCAGTGAAGATCAACGGTCATGCACCGGCATGTCGGCAGAGGAATCACTACAGATTCTGAGAAGCCTTCACCATGGAGAAACTCATTGAAGCTATGCAGTGCATATGGTCAAACATGTGCTTGCTCATTAGAATATATAGTCTGATTAATAATGATAATTAGTAGTCACTGGTTACTAATAATTAATAGTAATGAGCCATGAACCATAACACAATATGTATATACACATATATATATATATATATCACATATATATATATAATGTGAACTGCTGAATCAACCTTTCTCTACCCTTTGGTAAGTTCACATAACTAGGAAAACTCACCATTTGAAATGGGTAAGGCACTGTAAATCATTTATCTACAGTATATGTAAACGTTTTTTTTCCACAGCTATGTTAAATTACCGAAGGGTAAGTGAGGGCTCAATGTCTCAATGCCCAGTTTGCGAACTGGAAGCCGTGGTCAAACGTGGCAATGGAACATCTTCATTTATACTGAATGTCCCAGCTATACATGATAAACCTCCATTAAACAGCAATTAATCACCATTATTAATCACAATTAATCATTACGACCAACCATGTCCAACCATTATTAACCACTAGCCACCATTAATACCCCATTATAAATGCTGAATGATGATTCTCCAGTTCGGTTGTTGCGGCCTGGAGGCGCCAGACGCCGAAGACGTGGCGGAGGCGAGTCACAGATGTTGGGCTTGAAATATCGAAAGCAACCATAGCCTGGCTGGTTCATAGTAGTCATAGTGATTGATGATGATTATTATTGATGATGATGATGATTAGTGATGGTTGGTGGTTTCGGAACCATGGATTTTTTGACGTTCCATTCAGTTGGGATGATGACATATCCCAACTGACGAACTCCATCATTTTTCAGAGGGGTATATAGATTTCCTCCGACACGGCGATGGAAAGAGAGAGCGAAAATCATGTTCCCATTAAAACTGACACCTGCTATTTTATGGCTACACCCCTCCAACAAAGACCACACCCATTTGGATATGAAAACCAACCAACCATGAAATATGTTTCTTATCATTGTTTTCTGTTTGAAGTTCTGAAGTTGCGATAAACTATGAAAGTATACCTGAAACACCCAAATACAATATTTCTGGCAACGCAGATCCAATTATAGTTTTGCATATATATATATAATAAGGAGGGCCATTTATTTAGGGATTTATTTTTTTTTAGTTTAGGGATTTTTTTTTGGATTTCTTCCTGCTTACTCTATTGCCTCCTGCAGTGCTTCTCTGCTTCTTTGCTTCTATTCCTTTTTTTGCTTTTCTTGCTTTTCTTTGCTTTTTTGCTTTTTTGCTTCCCTTGCTTTTCTTTGTTTTTCTTTGCTTTTTTGCTTTTTTGCTTTTCTCGCTTTTCTGCTTTTCTTTGCTTTTTTGCTTTTCTTGCTTTTCTTTGTTTTTTTGCTTTTTTGCTTTCCTTGCTTTTCTTTGCTTTTTTGCTTTTCTCGCTTTTCTGCTTTTCTTTGCTTTTTTGCTTTTCTTGCTTTTCTTTGCTTTTTTGCTTTTTTGCTTTTCTTTGCTTTTTTGCTTTTCTATGAGGTGTGGAGCAACATCAACAACAACAACACCAACACCAACAACAACAACAACAACAACACCAACAACACCAACAGCAACAACAACAACAACACCACCACCAACAACAACAGCAACAACAACAACAACAACAGCAACAACAACAACACTAACACAACACTAACAACACTAACAACACTAACAACACTAACACTAGCAACACTAACAACACTAACGGTAACAACAACAACACTAACAACAGCAACAACAACAACACCACTAAACAACAACACTAACAACAGCAACAACAACAACAACACTAAACAACAACAACAACAACACCAACAACAACAACAACAACGACAACAACGACAACAACGACAACAACGACAACAACGCCAGCAACAACACCACCACCACCAACAACAACAACAACAGCAACAACAACAACACCACCACCAACAACAACAACAACACTAACACAACACTAACACAACACTAACACAACACTAACACAACACTAACAACACTAACAACACTAACAACACTAACATTAACACTAACAACAGCAACAACAACAGCAACAACACGACCACCACCACCACCAACAACAACAACACCAACAACAACAACACCAACACCAACACCAACAACAGTAACAGTAACAACAAACAACTGTTGGAATGTCAGCCTTCAGCTCCAAAATCCTGCAAGTACTGTGAGGAATGTAGCTGTAAAATGTTGCACATACGGTGGAAATGCAGATTCCAGCTCAAAAATGCTGCAAAGAGCATGGAAAATGGACAGAACATGCTGCAAACTGTTGCAAATACCGTGGAAAATACAATGGAAAATGAGAGGTTCGAACTCAAAACCGTTGCATATACCGTGGAAATGGCAGTTTCCAGCTCCAAAATGCTGCAAATAGCATGGAAAATGGTGAGAACCGGAAATCCAAAAAAAAATCCCCAAACTAAAAAAAAAATCCCCAAACAATTTCCTACCCGAACATAATCATAATTCAAAATTATATATATATATACACATATCAAGTCAGATCGTTTCAGCAAGTTTTTGTGATTTGATACAGGGGATCGCCCAATGGGTGAACTAAGTATGGTTAACCACATACGATTCGTGGGATGGTCCTTGGGTGTCTGAAAATGGGGGATTGTCCACCAACCAGTTTATGGCAACTGTCACAGGGCAAATGACAATTCACGAGTGAATTGGGTGAAGTGATACTTTTTTTAACTTTCAACAAGTCCGTGTAGATATAGTGACTCTACCATGTAGTTTGTTTTTTGCTGTGGAAACCTTGGCTTTTCCATATCTCTGTTACTTTACTTCGAGGTCTAACTGGGTCATGAACCCAATTTGGCATAACTTCCGGTGTTCTCTAAGCTGGGGAAATCTCCATGTTTCAAGGATTGGTTAAAGGGAAAATGTACAGGAAGTACTGGCTTTTACTAAAACCGCAAAAATGGGGGAGGTCCGGTTTCAATGACATGTCCAATTAATGAATCGTTGGATTGATTGGTCACTGGTTTAAAGACAGTACATTTTCCCTTTCAACCAATCCAATGACATGTTTGGGAAAAGAAGGACCCTGGTTGCTCAGGCTGCAGATGCAGATGCAGAGGCTCCAGAGGCCGAAGGTGCACGCAATGTGGGGAATGGGGCGGTTGGTGGATTTAAGCGGCGGAGATTCGGGAATGTAAGTTATATAACCAGCCAAAATCAGGGTTCCATCAGCCGAAATAAGGATGTGATCGGCCAAAATGAAGAGGTGATCATTCAAATCTACATATCAACGGCAGGCATGAGCACAACAAAATATCCTTAATAGATCGATCTTCTTGCTTTTAGTTTTTTTTGGAAAACTCAGGGAAGGAGAAACCATTTCACTGGTTGTATCCCCATGTTTGATATGCTTGTCGGAAAGACAACCAGGGATGGCCCTGTGTGCTGTTTCTTATCCATCTGGGGTTTGTCCAGACATGGATTTAAACATACGTATATGAACCAAAAGTTGCTGTTTTCATGGGAAACAGATGATCAAGCATTGGATTTGGGTTCTCTTTTCGGACTACGGTTGCTGCTATAGCTACATTCTCAACTCCATATCGTCTCATCCACTGCCGGTTGGTGTTTTCAAATATGCTTTTGACAAAAGCCTGCCCTACACACCCAAAATGTTTCATGGTGCTGGAATATATATGACCCACATGTAGGTAAATATATTATACATGGATATACATGGAGCATATGGGATATGTTTTTGACACTATATACTACCCTCTGGTAATTTGTTACATAGCTATTGAAAATGGCCCAGTCGAAATAGTGAGTTTTCCCATTAAACATGGTGGATCTTTCCACAGTTTTTGTATGTTTACCAGAAGGTATAACTGTATAACCTCCATTTTCCTATGGTTTCCCATGAAAAGCTCAATTTTTTCATTGCCGTCCGATGCCGTCCGAAAAACTCGGCAACCGAAGGTGCTGAAGGTGCCGAAGGTGCCGAAGGTGAGGCGCTCAGATCATCTCATCCCGCCATGCGAGGGAAGATGGGGGGGTGGTTCCATGGAAAAATCTGCCATTGATGGTTGGTTTATGATGGAAAATCCATCTGTAAATGGATGATGAAATGGCACACACATGACTTAAGAAACCTCCATATGACTGAAATGACTTCTGAGTTATTTCAGCATACCATGCTGAAACATAGTTAAACATAGATTGTGTACCTCCACCCTCCACTGTCGAGGAAAAAATAATCGTTCTAAGAAGATAGGTCAAACAACCCAGAAAATGATTCACTTTGTTCCAAACATGTATATTTCTGGGAAAATCTCAGCACTACGCTCACGTACACAAAAAGTATCAAAAAGTGAAGTTTTTTGGGAAGTTAAAAACAAGAAGATTTCAGGATTCGCCGGTTCTTGCGTTTTTTTGTGGGTTCTTCCCTTAGTCGTTTGAGTTGCTGCAAACATTTTTCGGCCTTTGTCTCACCAAGGCCAAAAAAATGCAATGAGTCGATATAGGTCAAACTCCGAAAACACCGTTATTTTCCTAGGATTTGGAGGGTCGAGGTAGATTGGCAGACGTTGGCCGCGAAGAGTTTCTGGTGCCAATGAAGCTCCATGCCAGAGGATGGTAATCCCGATTTTTCCAACTCATCCCGGGAAAAGCTGGGAACATGGCCGAAGTAAAGCTTGTTCGCTAAAACCCATCCCAGTATCAAACACTCCCATGCACTGGTGTAAATTGCCTACTAAGCCATGGTTTCTCGGGGGGCGTTTGTTTAGTATTAAAAGGGGGAATGGGATTAGTGACGTCCCTGCCACACTGGGTAGTGAATGTTACAGTAGGAAGGTCCTCAGGCTATATCTACGACTTGGTTTTGCTTAAGGAGATGGTTGATTTCCCCCAGGGGAAATCCACCACTTTTGGTGAATTCTATAGGGAATGTAGTATTTTTTTCTGGGGGGCACCAATCCAAGAAGATCCTGGGCGCCTTTTCCAAGGTGAGCCTACAGAAATAGAAGTCACTCGGCTTGGCAAAGGGGCGCTTGGAGGGAAAGCGGTCCTAACTTGGAGAAGTTGTGATCAATTCTTTGTTGGTAAGAGGAAACAACAACTTTAAATGACAATAATGTAGGTTTTGAAGGGTAATGTTGCTTTGTCAAACTGTATGATTGTATATTTATTACTGTATATATGTATATTATAATATTGTGCTTCCTATTTCCTATCCTTTTTGTAATATTTTCTTGTGGGGACGCCAAGTTTAGTCATGGAAACGGTCAGGAACACTGAGGACTGGACAACAATCATATTGCATTTGTCCCAGTTGTTCAGGCCAAATTTGTTCACATTCTGAATGCAATGTAAATTTACATAATTCCCAAAGTGATGCAATAATAGTCCAAATTCATGATCATCATGCCCAAAAAGATGAATTTCAGCTAGAATATTTGTGTGTTGATGTTGTTCTAAGCCGGGTATGACTATAAATCTACGTTTACTTATCTACACAACGCTTGCTCCCCTCTGATAATCTAATCTAAAGAATGCTATGGAACATAGGCCCTATAGTTCTATCATTTACCAGTTCTATCATATTATCATTTACCATGAATTAATATGAGTTACCTTTAAGAAAATGGTTGGGTTTATGTGGTTTGGACCATATCTACGTAGGGGGGTTGTCCGCCAACTCCAGAGGCCGAGCCGGCAGAAGAGGCGCCAGAAGATGCAGAGGCCACGAACTGCTCAGTTGCGTAGAGTTTTTTGTTTTGAAACAGACGGACATACATAATACATATGCAATGCATATATATATTTCTATACAGAGAGATAGATAGATGGATGGATGGATGGATGGATAGATGGATAGATAGATAGATGGATGGATGGATGGATAGATAGGTAGATAGATAAATGATAGATAGATTGATAGATGGATAGATAGGTAGATAGATAGATAGATGATAGATAGTTGAAAAATCCATGAAACGAAAAACATGGCAGGCCGCCCCGGAGGAAGCCGCTGAGGCGGATGGCTGAGAGTTGAGCAGAGTATTTTTTTCGGAAACAATAGAATCAACTGATAGGTCATAGTTGCTAGTGATTTTGGTGGACAACACTTGATACCCTATAAATGAAATCTGAACTATATAAATGGAATCTGTCATTATTTCAGCTTGATACCCTATCTTAATCAGTTTTGGTCAACCAAAATTGACTGCGAAGGTTCAACATTGACATTTCATTCAAGTGCATTCATGGCGCGTATTGTGCAATGGCAAAGGACGCAACTTCAAAATGAACCTCCATTTTGCCATTCTATGGTGACCTATGGTAGAACATGCTTAGAAGCTTGGAAGCACTTAATTTACACCTAGTTCAGGTTCCTAACCATGACTGCTGACTCACTAGTCACATCTATTCACTATGCAGAACCACAACCATAAATAATAGATTATAGAGTTTCCTGTATGCTTCTAGAAAATTCTAGAAAGACAGTACAAGCATAAATAGTTCCTATGATACTATTCATACTACTCATACTATTCATACTATTCACTAATCATAGGAACTACTATTTATCAGATAATTACTAATCATACTATTCATATTTTTCATACTAATCTATGATATTAACTATGAATATATGGAGAAATGGTGATTAGTATGAATAGTAGTTGATAGTATGAAACGATACTAATCACTAAATTTCTCTATCTTTCTCCATATCGTTTCAGCCAGGCCGACGCGCCCGAGGCCGCCGAGGCCGCCGAGGCCGAGGCCGAGCCTGGAGAGGCCGGAGAGGCCGAGGCCGAGGCCGGAGAGGCGCCGGAGGCGGAGGCGGCACCGTGGGACGGGGATTTTTCAGGGGCAAATTTGGACACGACCCTCTGGTAAACATAGAAAAAACGTGGAAAATCACCATGTTATCATTTTTTTTCTGGGCAAATCAACTATAAATTTGGACGTTCTTTTTTTGTGGCTCTTGATTTATGATATTTATAGGACCCAAAATTTAGGATGTTTACTAGGATCCAGTGGTTAGCTAGAATGGGGAGTAACTACTATATCCAGTGGTTATGAGGGAGCGGTGTAGAGCTGGGGGTATGATCAGTTTGCGGAGTCGGGGAGCTACTCGGAGCTATTTTTTTTCCCAGCCATCTGATATTCAATCAGCTACTAAGTGGTTAAGAACCATATCGAGATCTAGTATCAACCTAGTTATATACAAGTGTACTGATACACTGATACCCCCTAGTTTTATGCTGGTTGCAACCCACCTACTGACTGGGATGCATCGCCAAGTAAGCAGTAAAGATTCTTGGATGTTCATGAAATTCGACCACACTTCACTAAGGAGTAATTTACAGAAAAAAAGATTTCGCAGCGGAATTTGATCAACGAAAACTTGGGATTGTTCTACTATTAACTGTAGTGATGAGCGCCTCTTGATTTGACCAATCAGTAACCTGCAGAATCGCAGGTTCCTGCGGAAGAGCAACCAGAGGGCGAGGCCGACTTGTGCAAAGCATGACTTGTTTGGTGCTGGTTAGGAGGTGCCCCCCAGTTGTGTGTGTGTGTTGCTTTGTTAACCCCCTTACAGTTTCATATATCTACCGCTTATCCCTTTCCTATTTTCCTATTGTTCCCAACCAACAACAAGTTTTCTTTCTACACTATGTTTAATAGCTGGTATGGTTTTGGCTCACAATAGGGAGGACACAAAAAAGGTGTGATTTAAATGAAGACGTCATGATGATATGTTGGGCTAACCTCACATAGTTTAACAGACACATACCCCTTTGTTTCCAAGTGTGCTAGGACGTCTACATCCCCTTGGAGCCAGCAGAAGAGGAGGCTGCGGCTGAAGGCGCGGTGATGGAATTGTTGGTTTGTCTCAAGATTTGGGTCATCAAAATCCCATCATTTGTCCACATCATTGGGGTGGTTTCAACACACAAGACCTCATCCATGTTGTTGGTGTGGGAAATAGCAGTGGCTTTGCACAGGTGTCAAGCCAATGTGAAGTTGCAGACTTTTCAGTTGCCTCGCATGTTGTTGACTCCCCCGAATACTGTAGGCCACGGGGCCATTTACCCCCAACAGAAGGAAGTGAAGGTCAGGGAAGGTCCCACATGCCCGGTTGTTCAGTTTATTTTCTGGATTTGCCTATGGACTTATGGCAGTATGGTGCTGACAGATCATCCTCGCGACTCAAGCCCAAGCCGTTGGTGACACCGCCACATGTTCATCAAACAAAATCCTAGCAACTTGGGGTGGCCCATTTACAACTGGCTTACGTATAACAACCATTCCCAGCAACAAGTCACAAGGAACACTCCTACTTCCTTGAGGTTTGTAAAGCCATTCGAATGGTACTTGGAGCATCGCCCCACACATCGTAACTGGTGAGTAAACCATAGTTGTACCCGTTTATAAATAGCCTCTGGTTATTTAACATATCCATGGAAAATGGCCCATAGAAATAGATGATTTTCCCAGCTATAAACCTCCATGTATTAGGGATTTTCCATGGCTATGTTAGTCATAAGCAGATGGTAATCCATTATATCATGGGGAATTTCATGGTGAGTAATGGTTAATGGTGTATATAATGGGATGATTTCACTATTAACCATTCTTCACCATGAAATAACCAGATGGTAGCCTAACCCACTGAAAGGGGACGCCTCGACTTGTTGCTGAGGCGACGAAAGACCTGCAGTCCCGCACTAAGACCACCCGCACTCAGTTCTGCGGTGTGCCCATCCTGGGTAGCATGTGAGCAATTCTAAATATAACTGTTGATATGTTAAGAAGGGGAACGTACTACCCTTCGGTTATGACTAACATAGCTATGGAAAATGACCCATTTATAGATGATGTACCTATTAAAAGTGATGATTTTCGATGGCTATGTTAAATAACCAAAGGGTAACTGCTTTCTTGGGAATTATTACTAACCATAACAGTGGGAACTGCTTCACCTATGTACCAACCAGCATAATTGGGATGCAATAGACGTATTTTTCATGGCCAATGGGGCCACCAATTTAATAGAGGTATTTTTCATGGCACATGGGGCCATCAATTGGCTAGTACATTGTATGGAGTTGTAACTAGTTTGCAGTCTCAAATGCCCTTATTATGGCTATAATTCAAGAGATTATTTTATCATTACAGCGTGGTTTTAACATAGTACGAGCTTGAACTTTTATAGCAATGATTGTATAATATATATATATATGTGTGTGTGTGCCAAAAAAACATATCTTACACTGGATTACATATGTAGTCATAGTCATTATCCAACAAACAAAATTATGTACCATAGGCAAGTTTTAGAACATAACTGGAAGTTGGCCTCATATGGCACCAAATTCCTTCCCTCTAATCAACAAGAGCACTGCAGCATGCAGACTGGGGCCATGAAGTTAACCCTCCAGTAATTTAACATGGATATGGAAAACCCATGGTTGCGCTAGCAAAGTGATTCCCAAAATGGTGGGATTTCGGTATCTGTGTTAGATTACTGGGGGTAAAGGTTGATATGTTTTAATTGAATCTGTTCAAAGCAGATTCGGCATTCTGGGACAATCGACTCGAACAAGATCAGCGGCACCGTGTTCGCCGTGAGTTTCCTACCGAGGATGACATGCATCATGTGGTAGTATGACGCTCTTCGCAAGACCCAGTATAGCCAATCTACAGCACAGAAAGACCACAGCACCAAACTCTCATAGTTATCCGTTATCCGGGTCTGTTCTCAATTGGATGTCCAAAAACGGAACAAAGCATACACTAATCCCTCTCCCACATATTAACTATCCCTGCTGGAAGAAAAAATGGATCAGTTCTGGATCTAGCGATGTTTGTGCCCTTTCCTTGGAGTGTTTTATATTATGGGGACGGGATTTCCATAGAGATTGACCATTATACATGGTTTCCTAGGCTGGCGAAAAGAGGTGAGCTGGTTGATATAAGGCTTCCCAGCTCATGGATTCTGATCATCGCCAATATATTTTATATATATAATATATATATATATAATATTGGGTAGATAGATTTGGGTAGTATGAGTAGTATGACACATGATTTAATGATCCCATATCATCATCAACCAGCTGACATGAAATGACCAATTTGCAGCCATGGCTCTGACTACAGATGTGTTCGAGGGCCCTTTCACGGTGGTTGCCAGGTGCCGCCACAGGGCCTTTTTGCTCAGTGGCGTAGGGTTTTGAGGCATCAGCCAGGGGATTGGTAACGTCAGTAGTCAACTTTGAGCTCTGCCTATTGCCTGGGGTGGGTACGTGTTATTTTCTCAGAGATTGTGCTAATTTGCTTGGTGTCATCTCAGAGATTGGCCCTTTTGTGAAACGTCCATGTTTTGGCCAAAAAGAATTTCATAGATATATTGTGTAACAAATTGCCAGAGGGTATTCCATAGCTTCACCATTTCCCAGGCGCCTACTGGAGACCTCCGAGATGGTGCGCCTCGCCGAGACCAACAGCGCGCTGCGGCAGCTCTGGCGGGAGCTGCTGGAGGACAGGAAGTGGGGACGCGGCGCCGGACGAAAAAAGGGGGAATAATGGATGAGTTCTTGGGAAAATGCTGGGAAAATGATGGGAAAATGATGGGAAAAGTATGGGAAGTGGTGGTTGAAGCATCAAAAAAGTGGTATAGCAAGGTACAACCAACAGATATAATTAATGGGATTGTAATGTATGGATTAGTCATTGGATTTAGTGGGAACCTAATGGGATTTCATAGGAATCAATGGGAAAATTGTGGGACGTCATGGGAAGATTTAACAATTTAACCAGCATTGCGATTAAACTAAGAGATGGTGAATCAACCAACAGAAAGATGAATATCATGGACATAGAATGGAAGAATTTATGGAATTTATGTTTGTTTTGGAGGGGATTTCACTGCGAAATATGATTTTTCACCAACCATGAAATTTATCGGGGTTATGGGATTTATGAATATATGATGGAATTTAATGGGAATGTAATCGAATATGGATCATCTCTGGCAATATGAATGAAAACCTAGTGACTATGTTTGATTATTGACTTATTGGTAATATTATATCCAGAATGTGTTCATTTGGTAAATATTGATCATCTAGTTATGTTGGTTTCATTTCAGCTTGCAACAATTCTCAAGTGTATCTAAGAATGCGCTCATTGTTGAGTTTATAGAAGCCTACTAGATCCTGCACGGTGTTTACCTTTTGGGGCCATGGGTTGGCCAATGGGAATATCGGGGTGGGTCACGGTTGGTCAAAACCTGGGGTACCAGGCCAACCAACCGGGCTTTGAACCTGCGAAGATCATGATTTGGACCAGCAGCCAAACAGGGATCATGGCACATGAATCATTCCATTTAGCAACTGATTAATAACATTTAATAACCATAGTTACAAGTTACAACCCATTCATATTATGGGATAACCCCCACTTCGGGTTTTACTATCCAGGGTTGCGAACCACTTACTAAGTGGGATGACCCTCAAGTAGACAAGAATAGTGGGAGGCGGAATTATGGAATTATATATATATACATACTAGAGAACCATTATGATAGTGAAGAGTGAGAGGTTGGCCAATGAAACATGCAAATGTCGGGAATAGACGGGCATGGCAAACGTCATGAAATCGCGACTTCCAAAGTTCTTTTCATCCATATCCAAACCCGATCAAACCCAGATCCGCAAAAAAACATCAACTGCCGGCAGATTTGTCAGGAGAAAAAAGCGGAGGTAATCGTTGCTTGAATCAATTTAGCCGCTGTCGCAGTGGTACCTCTTCACATTTAGCGATTTGCTCCTAGTTGTTTTGTTAGTTTTCGATGAAAGACTGCTCAACGTCTTGTTGCCTACAATTTGAAACGGCCATTTATTTGTTGCATTGTTTGTTGTTGAACCGTGATATGTTTAATGTTTCTTGATCAATATTTTCTACATTTAATTTGTTGGCTTAAGTCAACACTAATAAAATACATCACATGCTTTAAATCGTGTTATAGAAAGTAACAACCTCATTGCCACGTCGCTGGATGTTGGATTTGGGTTTCCCAAAGTGACGGAACTTTGCAGGTTAGTGATTAGTGACTGCATACATAGTTTATCCAGACGGTTAAAAAAATATGGCTCAAAAAAATGAGTCATTAAATAGTTATATAATCCCTTCCCCTAATTCGAAAAACAGCCCCGTAGAAAGCATGTTTGATATATTTGCTGCTGTTGATTAAGCATGGTGGATGTAGGGGAAAATCCATCATGTGTTGATCATGTTCCAAATGGGAAACCTGGGTGGAATCCACATCGATTTTCCAGTTTGCCCCAGTGCAACCACTTACCAAGTATAAATAACCACTTGTAGTAACCCCCAAAAAGATAGAACAGTAATTTCTCACTATTGAGTAGGAGTTTACTAAATCTATCTTTTTGCAGTGACAGCGACCCTCTGGTCATCAAATTTGACAATGGACAATTCCCCATTTGCAGATGATTTTTGCAGCTATAAACCTCTATGTTCAAGAGAATTCCCATAGCTATACCAAGTCTGTAACCATAACACACGATCATGCACAATCAAAAATGGTGATTAGCCATCATTAACCATCGAACATGGTTTGCTCCAGATGGTTACACCACTTACCAAGTGCTATTTTTAATCCCATTTCCTAAGTGATCAATAATCCCACAATTTTTAATCCCGCTTAAGTGATGTATTTAAGTGATGGTTACTGCACTATTTGGTTACACAACTTACTAAGTGGGATTCCAATGATCAAATTTGAATTGGTTATTTGATCGGTGATTAATGTCCACCTCTGATTTATAAACGTGCCCCCCCCCCTCTTTTACCCTAAATAGACTTAAAGCCACCATCAAACTTGTTTGTATGTAAAGGTTTTCAATTACCACAATTGAAAACAAATACATAAAATGCAATTTCAAAAAAAAAAGGAATCCAGCAATTGTTTTAGTATTGATCTAGTACTCATGTCATGGATTTAGTATTGATTTAGTATTAATGTCATGGATTTAGTATTGATTTAGTATTCATGTCATGGATTTAGTATTGATCTAGTATTCATGTCATGGATTTAGTATTGATCTAACATTCATGTCATGGATTTAGTGTTGGTTTAGTATTCATTTCATGGATTTAGTATTGATTTAGTATTCATGTCATGGATTTAGTATTGATCTAGCATTCATGTCATGGATTTAGTATTGATTTAGTATTGATTTAGTATTAATTTCTTGATCAGCGGGAGGGGGAAGCTCAGTAGCTTTATTCAGGGTCAAACTCTAATTGGTGCTAAGGCACCTCATGGGGGGTAGTTGAGTTGGAGTTGATTTTGGATAAGTTTAAGTAAAGGTTTTGAATAGAAAGAGCATCCATCATTTTTGACAATTTCCAGCTATCATTTTTGAATAAAGGTTTTGGACAGCCCCATCTGGGCAAATCTGGGTTTAGGGCCAAAAAAAAATAGCTTTATTTAGGGGTAGTTTATTATTTAGTTGGGGAGTTTGGTTAGCTTTATTCAGGGTGGGTTTATAAATCGTAGGTCAACATTATTCCATAAACCATCTTACTGAGTGGGATTCCCTATTTGATCACTTTTAATTAGTGGGATTTTACGGTTCGAATCGAGGACGCTCGCGCCCCCATCCCTCGTTTCTTCGCCAGGACGCTCGCGCCCTCGAGTTGCTCCGCGCAAAGGCTCGCGGCGCAACCTTTGCCTCGAAGGCCATGAATTTCAAGAGGCTTGGCAAAGTTAGCCTCTGGGGATTGGGATTGAATGGATTTTGCCAGCTTTGAATGGGAATTTAATGGGATTTCAGGTGATTTCATGGATTTCTTATGGGGATTTCATGGGATTTACTGGCTTTTTATGAGAATTCAATGGAATTCAGTGGGGGAGTTGGGGATTCATCAGGATCTAATCAACAAAAATCGTGATTTTTAGCCAGCACACATGTGTGATATGTAATAATAACCACAATGATGATTAATCATCAATCAACCGTTTAAATAGGACAATTATCTAATTTTCAATTCGGTCAAACATTTTCCTGTTTATCAGCATTTATCCGTACGGTAAAATATATTACATGTATAATGTACTAGATGTACGAGGTATGTGAATCTTACATGTTTCATATTATCCTATTGACAGATTGCTTATACACTATTGGGGTTCTAAAAATGGGAGACCCTCAATGGAGATGTTTCCGGCGTGCCTCATCTCAGGAAGAGCTGTTTGACGGACGATGACCTGGTACCTCGGGAGTTGGGATGGATTGCCTGTGGCTATCGCTTTGTCCATTTGTGGGTTTGCAATGAGTTCAACCTGGTGGGCCTGATTTAAAGGGACTTTTCAGTGAATAAGTACGTTATACCAGTGACACAAGTTCTTGGTTTGATTCGTGTTTCTTACTGCGGTAAAGCCAGTGATAAACCATCCCCCAATTGGGGGTTTCTTGTGGATGATTTGGGATCATGTAAATCGACACCCGGAAAAAGGGGGGGTTTACCACACTACTCTCCATCCCCAAATAAGAGATTATAATTGGTCTTGCGGAGTTGATTTGGCTTACATTCCCACTGGAAAATCCACTACCGGAATTCACAGGGAATACTACGGAATACGTTTTACTTTTTTTTGGGGGTCCTTAAGCAAGTCCTAGATCATGATTCGATCATAATCCTAGAGGTGACGGCACGACGCATTGGGTCACAGATGGTCCCTGGGCACTCTGCCAAGCCACTGAGAATTGTTTGGTTTCTCAATGTGTCTTAGTTACGTCCCTATTATCGGCCCCAAACAGATTAAACAGTTATTCTCTTCTATGTTTATTGATGGCATCGTTCCTTTTCAATGACTTCTCCGTCAATAAGCACTGTCAGTTTGAGATAGGGAAATCACTGCAACCGTTCATGGTACTTTCTGTTTGTTCGGGGATCTTTGTGTCATGTCCCAATGATTACCCTCAGATGTTTGACAAGACCACCCTTGCACCTTAGGCACTGCTGTGCTTCAGTGCGCAGCAGCTTGGTGTTGGACCAGGAAAATAAGTTTGGGGGGAACATCCCCACTTAGTAACTGGAGTATACCATCCGGTAATCACACGTGGCCACTTGGATCAAACTTGACATATATTTGAGCGTTTTGGTGAACATCTGTGCTTTTCCCAATCCCGCATCATTGAAATCACTCCAAGATAGCAATTTCATTGATGATATGATTGGTATGATGCTTCAATTTTATAAGTAGCGGTTAAGCCGCTGCATCTTGCATGTTTTACAACATACCCCATCAATCTTGGAGCTTTCACCCCGTTTTGCCCATAGACTGAGGGATTTTTGAGCCCGTTTTGATTTTGATTGAAAAACTGGTGTGTTTTTTTTCTTTACGGATTGATGGCTTGTGCACCAAAAGCGTCCAAAAGCAACATTTGGGCGGCACCAACTCTCTAATTTAATTGTTAATGATTTTGGCATGGCTAAGGTCAAATTTCCATTACCCCAGGTGAATGATACAGTCTTGGGGAGCTTCTCGAGTAATCGGCCGTATGTTTGATGATTGCAAACTTTCTTAATTAAACACCAATGAAAGCAGGAAAAGTGGTCGCTTTGGTCCAAGGATGTCCAAGGCTATTCTTAATGAGCAACACTATAGAAAACTAGGCAACAGCCTTAACAGACAATTTATTTTGAGCGTTTGAAGGTCCAGGCATGGATGTGTTTTTTTTTACGGGAACATGTTGTATAGATGGTGGATTTCCAATTGCCCAGTTTGATTGCCCAAGGGTAAGTAACCCCCAAAAAGATAGACATTATGATTTATTTGTTTAGTGGGATTTTAGTATTTTGGGGGTTGCGAATAATATATACACATAAATATATATATATATGTTTATGTGTATACATTATTTAGACATACTAACCCCCTACCACATAGCAAAGTGAATCTTCACTAATTACATCGGGATTTTGTTTTTCTATCTTTGGGGGACGACTGTAGGATATCCACTCAAGATGCTCGCTGGGATCATCCCCAAATGGCCAAACTGTTCAGCTTCGCAAGGGATTGATGGATGTGGGCTACAAGCCCTAAAAGCCTTCGGAGAACATGGTGCAAAGGATTCTCACATCTTTCGATGTGTTTGCCAAGGCAGACCTATACAGTGACAGTGAAATGGCCTCTCAAGGGCCCAGACTTATCTTCCGTGGGTCCACGGTGGCCGCTTGCCTCGCAACGTGGATTTCGTGCTGCAGAGCTCGAAGCACCGCTTGCTACACTGTTCACAGAACAAGCTGATTCTGATGGAAGTGTATATGATCTGAAGAGCCTCTCATTGAAGTGGGCGCACAGCTTTGGGTGTCTCATTGCC
>CAMXCT020000075.1:240769-255769 GCA_947184155.2 Cladocopium goreaui | reverse complement strand
ATTATTATCATGATTAAACCTAATCAATGTAGTAAACCCAACGTCATAAACCATCTCCAACATGACCATTATTATAGGTGCTATATAAACCATCCCGAAATTGTAGGCTTATGGCATTGGGTTTCCCACATTATATGCTCTTCTTCGGCCAACTCAGCTCTCCATCCGCTCTAACTGCTGGCGAAAGGACAACCTCTTGGGTGACTACGCAGCGAAAGCCCTGGCGCAAGCTGCGCGGGAGGGTGCCTTCCCGAGCCTGCGATTGATGTACCTCTATGGTGCCTTGATGACATTGATACCATACATGGATGGTGACTTGACCATCAAAAACGGGGATACCAACAAGCATGGGAATTCAACAATCACAGATGGTGACTTGACCAACAAAACATGTGGACTAAACCATGAGAAACGCCAAATCAGAATGGGGACTTCACCAACAAACATGGTGCCATAGAAGGATATAACGAAGATGGTTTGGACTATGATGGTTTGTCCAGATTGATGTGAGCTACATGTCCTTGTCCTACTGGTTGTTTGATTTGTGGAGGGGTTTGTAAATGATGACAAATGGTATAAATGGTACATCGAACCGGCAACAAGCGGCAACTCGGGGGCTGTGGGGGATGAAATGGAATTCGCTGAACTCGGATGTACATGATACAATCAACATAAATGAAACGGACAAATATGCATAGGCAATATTGCTAACGTTAACAATGATGATTTTAATTGTATAGATGTGGCATGTCTCCCACTTTATGGTTTGCTTTATGGTACCCCAAAATGGTAAAATGATGGTTACCCATCGGGTTTACCACATGTTTTGGAATTGGTAACATTAATTAGGGAATGGGGGTTCAAGTTATTGAACAACTTGCGTTTTTTTTCTAAATCCAGCATCATGGGGATCTACTGGGAATAGTTTTTTCTTCGAGGGTCCAAGAGCACACACGGAAGAGCCATCAATTTGAAAACTGAAACCACAGTTTCCGGGTTCGGAGGAGAGAGTCTTTACGGACCACACCCTAGCTCATCCCCTTAACTGCAGGGGTAGTGGCCCGCCTGTCAGCCTAGTGTTGCACCCGGGTATTGAACCTGGGTCTGACGCATGAGGGATGGTTTCCGGGTTCGGTGGATGTTGTAACTATATAGTTATGATTAGATATACAAATATCGCAGATTGTGATTTTTAGGTGCTAGATTTCAGATGTCATTTTTTGTTTGCTAGTTCCAAATGAACTGAAAGTCAACAATGAAATAGAAGTTTCATTCAAACGCAATGTTTTTTTTAAAGATAAATCACCATTGTCCCTACGAAACATCCCAATAACTCACGATGTTTGATGGTGAAATCCCTGGGGTTCCCCCAGACCCGGTTGTTCTGAAGGCAATGAGATTGGGGACGCCTCTTGGCCTTGCGACGATGGCTTGGTTGGCTTGGAAATCCCCTTTTAAGTGGAGGGTTTATAGCTGGGAACATCGTCTACAAATCCAATGAACAATCATGAAGTACCCAGTATACTTAGATAACTTAGATGGGCCATGGTTTATTGGTTACTGAAGTTACTTAGTTCGTCAATGGACTATCATTCGAATTTTCGTTGTTTAATAGCCCATCTCAATATATCATAGCCTACTACCCTCTGGCAATCAAAAACAGCAAGGGGGAAATGATCCGCAAAGGGAATATGTTCATTTGCCATGTTTGATCAGCTATTAAATTTCACGAGCTCCTGGGATTTTGTGATTTTTAGGGAATATTGGATATCAAGGTCAAGATGCAATATTTGGTGCAGTGCGCAGAAGGGTCGCACCAAAAAACTTAACATATATACATCCTCTATATCCTCACATATATACATCCTATATATATATATATATTTATGCACATATACAGTATACACATTAATGATTCAACATACATATACATATGTTGCGCATGTATGCAAGATGTATACATGCGTGTCCTCTTTTTGGTGAGGTCATTGCCAAAGACTAAGCATTTTTTTTGCCCATGAGCCTCATGGTTTCCTTGCCCTGACAATAGGGATCCATATCAACCAATTCATTTTTTGTATGGATGGAAGTTCTATGAATTTCCAAACCAGTGTCATTGATAGATACTGTAAGTATAGTTAGGATCAACAAACGCAAATAACATCAAATCCCCACATTTGATACCTTTGTTTGCCATTTCTGATGCTTAAAATTCTTGAGAATTGGATCCTTGTAGTTTCGTCCCCGCGGTAAAATTTCTCACGCAACTGGCTTTGTTTGAACATAGTGTACCCCTAAGTCCATTGGATGACCATCATTTTCCCCTTTTGAAAAGGCCACAACTGGGGGGTATACCGGTATACCCTATTCTCAGACACACCCCAAATATCATATCAAGTTGGTTATCGAAGGAAGTTTAGAAGTCAAACTTCCGACAATATGGACAGATGCAAAGCAGATATGGGAAGAGTCAGAGAAGAGAAGAGCAGAAGAAAGAAGATCAGAAAAGAGAAAGTCTCAGAAGAAAGAAGATCCAGGTGCGCGAAAAGGTAGGAAAGTCGCGAAACACTGTTTTTCCAATGATTTGTGGCTCCCGGAGGGTCGAAAAGTAGGCACGCTAAAGCGGCGGGTGCGGAGCCAGCTGGCCAGATGAGAGATGAAAAATTGCACGCCGTTGTGGCGCGAAGCATATTTGCAAGTGAAAAAGCTAAAAAACCTCACGTTCGGAGCATTTTTTGAAGTTGAGATGTGGGAAAAGTGCACGGCGCTGTGGCGCGAAGCACATTTCGAAGTCAAAATGCACAAAACACACCAGGTCCGGACCACTTTTGGAAGTTGAGATGTTGAGAAAGTGCACGCCGTTGTGGCGCGAAGCACATTTCGAAGTCAAACTGCACAAAACACACTAGGTCCGGACCACTTTTGGAAGTTGAGATGTTGAGAAAGTGCACGCCGTTGTGGCGCGAAGCACATTTCGAAGTCAAAATGTTAAAAGCACCACATGCTCGGACCACTTTTGGACGTTCAGACGTTTTGCGTGGCAGGCGCACGGGATTGTGCACCTTGTCAAAAGTGAGCAAAACGTGAGGGTTTTGTAGCATGTCCAAAAACGATGGCAGGCATGGGACTTTTGAAGAGGATCTGCAAAGATGCATTTTCCGTGGCAGGCCCAGTTCATCAGAGCTGTTAGGAGGTCCGGGCGCTGATTTCCTGAGAGGGGTTGCATTTTGGAGCATCAGATCTTCAGGTTTTGCTGAGATGATTTTGCGTGACAGGTGCAATGCAGGACTTCGTATGACCTGGCATCACTTTTTCGTGGCAGGCGCAGTACTTTAGACAGGCGGAGTGGAAATCGCAAAACGCATTGGTACGAGGCCATCAGCTTTGCACTCAACTTTCCAGTGTTGAAGGAAGTCTCGCAGAATTGTTCCGTTTTTGATGTTGTCAACTTCGAAAATTGAGGAAGTCTCGCAGAATTGTTTCGTTTTTGATGTTGCCAAGGTCCAAAATTCAGGAAGTCTCGCAGACTTGTTTTGCTTTTGACGTTGTCAAGTTCAGAAATTGAGGAAGTCTTGCAAAATAGCTGCGTTTTCATGGGCAGCTAGCTAGCTAGATAGGTAATTAGATGAAAGAGAGAGAGAGATAGATAGATAGATAGATAGGTAGGTAGGTAGATAGATAGATAGATAGGTAATTAGATGAAAGAGAGAGAGAGAGATAGATAGATAGATAGATAGATAGACAGATAGATAGATAGATAGACATATAGATAGATAGCTAGATAGATAGATAGATAGATAGACATATAGATAGATAGCTAGGTAGATAGATAGATAGATAGACAGATAGATAGATAGATACAGAGAGAGAGAGAGAGAGGGAGAGAGAGAGAGAGAGATAGATAGCTTTCGGTCCATCAGTGGCTTCGCTCTGCCATCCGTGATTCACAACAACCACCCGCTCCTATGGGTTTCCTATTTTTGAAACTTCCGCCACCGCCTTGTGCGGTACTACTGGTATAATTGTGTGTCATTTATATCCCATGTTAAATCCCAATAAGTATCCATGGTAAATACTCATATTATATCTCATGATATTAAATTAAATCCGCAAACTGAGGCTGGATTTGAAGCTTTAAGCGACGCCATGACGGAAGGCGTTTTCGCCCCCAGCGGTTTGGAGACGCTGTTGGTCGCTCGGCCTAGAGGTTTCATCGGCTGTTTTGGGACATGGCGCACGGCGCGGAAATCCTCGAAGAAAATGAAGGTTTTGATGAAAAACTAATCTATTGAATGGAAACAACTCAATTGTTAAGGATTTAAAAGGGCAATCATCTATAAATGGAGGATTTGTCATTGCCATATTTGATCATGCAGAGGGTACGTGGTTTTCTTTTTCATTGGGAGGTATCCTGGTGGTTTAAGGGACACGTGTTGGGATGCTTGGGAAAAACATGTTTATTAAAACTCATGGTTTGCCCTTTGCGGTTTGACCATTAGTGATGTTGAGATGATCCTCTTGCTATATCAGTGGAGCGTCTTGGAGAGTCGTTGGGAAAACTGCTGGTCATTTGCGAGCTTCACCGAACATCATGGATGATAACTGATCCCTGAAATCCGGGTCAATGCTATAAAATCAAGGTATGCCCCTAAAATGAGAGAGAGAGAGAGAAAGAGGAAGAGAAAGATAACAAAAAAAAACAGAAACATGTGTTTTGATATGGGTTTGTGCATGTAATAGCTCTATTCATATTTTTTATGCATGGCGATCAATCATCATTTTTTTGGGGGCCTTATTTCCAGTGCTGCCGCAAGGTCATGGGCAATGAAATCACAGACGAAGGCGCGCCACAGAAAGTGGAATCAGATGGCGGATCGTCCCAAGATTGATTATACCCATATACATCCATTATTATCAATATATATATATATATATCTTTTAAAATCCATGTGACCATTAAAACCATGTCATACCATCCCCTATAACCACCAATCAACACACACAACGAATGGCTATAGATTTCATATTTGTTGATTGATGGTTGATGGTTGATGTATTATCATCCATATGGGTATATAATCTATATTGTTATAAGAACACATATATATATATATATATCTCTCTCTCTCTAATAGGCTCATGACGGTGGATTCCCCTATGTTTTGGATAGATGACGATGCCTGAGAAAAAAAACCATGACCTCGCCGTTAAGTCACCACTTTGGGTGCTTAAATCACCAAATTGGCAGCCTCCTACAGCAGGTTTGCTGTGCATCGAGAAGCCCATGCTGATGGGACGGTCGCTCAGCTGTCCCTAGACTGCTTCTGTTAAGGATAAAATGAATCAGGATGAATCATTTTCAATATGTTGTTATTGATCAATCCATGTTAATCACCACGTGTGAATTGTGGATTCATCCCTATTAAACAACATCAAACAACATAAAACATCATATTAATAGGATGAATCCACATGCTGTTTGGTGTTTTATGTTGTTAAAAATTGGATTTAACCATGTGGATCATCGTAGACGATGACCTCACGTCGTGACGTCTTTCTGGAATGGCCAGCAAAAAAAAGGGGAATCATCTCCAAATAGCTTCGAAATGCCTTTGCTTCAGCTATTTTCAGGTCAGTGAATTATGATAATTCAGCCATATATGTATATGTATGTATATAATAATATGATAATTATAATACTGGACTATTGGATTCTAACGTTTGACTTAATAGACACTGTATAAATGTACTGGTAGTAATATTGTACCATGAAAAATATCCGGTTAAATGTATATGTATATAAATATATATATATATATGAACTGGTGAAATTTGTATTGGAGTTATTGGTATCATACCCTGGAGGTCAAAAACGATTAACGTTTTTTGATAAACCCAACCCAAGTACCTTTTGAGGCAGCATATATATATATATATATATATATGGGCCGGGGGAGTTACGCACCTTCTGGGGCACCTTCGGAAGGACGTGCAGCCATGCTTGGTAAATGTTTGGTCACAGTATTCAGTTCAATTCCGATTCCCACTAAAATACCATTATATAGATCCCAATAAATCCAATGTAAATCTTACAAAATCCCATTAAATCCCCATTATATGATATAAATCCCATCAAATGACAATTTTTGCTTGTCAAATCCAGTGAAATCCACCCTTTTTCCCATGGTAAGTTCCTTATTAGCGCGCTGTTTTTGCCAAGGCTTCACGGGCTGCAGAGCTTTGGGGTGGGCAACGGTGTCACCGATCGAGGTAGGGTTGTGGAAGGACTCTTTTTGTTGAAAATGGGGGTATGCCGCATATGCCCCCACATGATTGTTTAAATCGGAAAAGTGATGATCAATCATCAATTTTTTGGGTGCCCTATTTTGAGACAAAGCCATATGGGAAATGCTTGGGAAATGGTTGGATTCATATTCACATGGGGCCTGTTGGGTTTGCATATAGGAAAATATGTTTTGGTACTGGTCCTTTAATTTGATCCTTATATATACTAATGTTGGGAAACGGTTTGGGACATTAATGTTGGTAAATGGTATGTTTTAACGTGAACATGATGATATATAAGCTGCATTATCCATTTGGTGGTTTAAACAATGTTTCCATTCCCCACACTAAAAGTAAGATCATGATCACTACTGACTAGCGTGATAGACCCAATAATAAACCGAACCAACCATTGGGGATGATATTTACCAGCCGTTTATAGCAATATTGGGGATCTCTTTATTTTTGGGTTTGCCACATTAGTCTTTTTCAGGTTGAAACCACCAATCAGAGGTTTTCTTCCATTGATTGCATGACACCAATGGATGTTCCATGGATATCTTCAAGGCCTCGATAGCAACGTTTTCACTATTGTTTTTGTCGGTTGAAGGGAAAATTCCAACCCAGTGAGATAAGAATTAAGTACTATAGAATGTTGGCATAGCCATTTTCAGACACACAATATTTTTTTTGATTATACCCTCTGGTTATTTAACATAGCCATGGAAAATGGCCCAGTTATAGATGGTTTACCTATTAAAAATGGCGACCCTCCATGGCTGTGTTAAACAACCAGATGGTCTTTGTTCTTGGTGATCACGATTTATTTCCGGGACGATGATTGAATCCGAGGAAACCCAGGTATTTTCAATGCGCGAGGAAACCCTAAACATTTCTATTGCCTTCCTGTAAACGAACATAGATGTGGAGATATCCCACCCTACTTGCGGATCATTTTCCTAGGAAAACAATGTTTTTTTCTCACATCTATGTCAGTTTACCCCAGGGCAAGTTGCCAACCTCAAAGAAATGTCCACAACTTGGGTGGTTTTCCCGTGATACATTTGTTGTCCCATGTGGGCCATCAGATTAAGCTGCCCAGTTTGAGGAGTGCCCACCAAGCAGTCATGAAATACTAGTGAAAATGCTTCCCACATGTATTATATAATGAAAGAAAGGTTTCACGAAATTCATGAAACTACAACCATATATTTCATCAGCCCTGACTTCTGCATTTCTGTTTAGTTTGGATCGTCCCAGGGATCGTAGCTAGGTCAACAAACCCCAATAAATAAAACAAGCACAAGTGGAGGGCATATTATTTCATATATCAGGTGGTAACCGTGGTAACCGAATGGTCACCCATCCATCATTTATCCAATCTGGATATCCCATTTATTTCTGCCCGCAGGCCTAGAACTGCTGGTAGATGGGAGTGTGCGCGGGCATTTGCCTGAACTTCGGGACCGGGCCCCTGGGAAAAATGCCGTTATCCCCCGGTTTACTACATAGCTAAGGTGGTTTTCAAGAAGGTATGCCAAATTCAATTATGATAAGAGGGTTACATAACCATGAGAAATAGTGGAGAGAACATCTAAACCCGGGATCAACCCTCAACAGTTTGTCTATGGTATTTTGGTCATGGATTTTAGAATATATTTGGTTATAATGTCATAAATTGTATCAATAGCTGGATGGGTTTATGAGCCAACCTGCAACTGGTGGGCAATTGTGGGAATGCAGGAGTTTTTGTTTGGGTGCGTTTTCGCCTCCATGCATAGAGACAGCCGCGATATGTCGGGTATGGTCATATGGCATTCTACTTTCCAACAACCCAAACGGTCAATGGAACAATTCCCAACCCAAGCAGTTGATAACAGTTGCTTGTCACCATGGGATTTACCTCTGACATCCTCTGACAATGTTTCTGTACCGATAAAGTTGAATTTAAATAGAAGTGAGGGTTGTCAGTGTTTTTAACCTCTTCACCTCCGACCAGTGGTGATATTTTTTGAATACGTTATGGTAATAGGCACTTTCCATGGCTATATATGGTTATTTTGAATTACTGGGGAGTATTGACAGTTTTAGACTACATGTTGCAACAAACAGCCACAATCTATATATGGGCTTGTAGCAAGCACATTAATAAATTTTGTCGCAAAATGTGTTCATCATTCTTTGTGCCACATAACACCATCAGCTTCATCCAGGTTTGCCTTAAACTACGATACCCTACATCCATCTAAATCCAAGATCCGGTAATCCAATGTTTAGTCATTCCCTGTTAAAGAACCATTGCGGAAGGATTTGGAAGGTATACCCCATTTTCAGCCAAACCTATTCTCAATTTTATCCACATCGAGCCCAAAGAGGGGTGTTTCAGCACCTCCCTGTCGTTATCCCTTATACAAAACCTGTTTGCAACTATGCTTATCATCGAGGTACCGGTCAGCCATGGGTACCAACCGGTTATCCTCATGATGATGGATATTAATGTGTCCTACCAGCCCCCGTTTCGTGTCAGCTAGTAGCTGACGAGAACCCCGCTTATGTCCCACTGACTGCCATGAACTTCCATCATTTTCTGAAATTCCAATTGGTCGGTCACATTCTCATGTTGTGAAAATTTAGAGCTGTAATAAGACTTGTCATGCTAACAGCATCTAACGGCTCACATTGCCCGTTTCGCCCAAATCTCATTCTATGAACCCAAAACTAGCATCACTTTGCGTCCCCTAACTTTTCCTGGCCAAACTCCATATTTGGATCATCGGATGCCATGGCCATGTTGCCTTGGCGTCAGGAGCTCCATCTGACGGAGAACCCCTTGAGCGACTGCAGCGTTTCGCTCTTCCTGCGCGCGAAGTCGGAGGGCGCCTTCCAGCGTCTGACGCACCTGGGGTTGGAGGGGACCCGCACCAGTGCCTTGGTTGTAGCACCCCAAAAAAGACTAAAGAAGAGATACACGCGAAAATTAAGGCGAAATTCGGATCAATCACGAAATATCGAGATTGAATCACTTCGAACTACTAAATCTACTAAATCAGTAAAGTTAGTACCTGACAGATTGATGGGGAGGTCCTAAAGCTCCAATAGATTCCCCATCTTGTGGAACGGAAAGGATCTCCAATCGAACGTTTGCGGTTGACCAGGCACATGGCACCAAATAGTTTACTATTAATCCCAATAGTCATACAATGTTTTATTTTTATTATTATACCATTAGTTGATGAGTCATAAACCCCCATTGACCTGGATAACGAACCAAGTTTCTTGGTAAAACATTTAATCAATTCTAGAATGTAATATACTATGACCCTAGGGTAGGCTAACACACACACACATATATATATATAGATATGGAAAGCCATGGTTTCCCTGGGGAAATGATCTATAAATAGTGGGTTCTCCCACATCTAGGTTAGTTTACGGGAGGGTGTATATACAAACAAACAAACATACATACATACATACATACATACATACATACAAACATACAAACATACAAACATACACACATACAAACACACATACATACCTACATACGTACGTACGTGCGTACGTACCTACATACATACATACATACATACAAACATACATACTTATACATGCATACATGCATACATGCATGCATGCATACATACAAATCACTATGTTGATGAATTGTCTTTCTGGAACTGCCACTGGCTAGATATCTCCCGGATGTTTACTTGATTAATGAATGCAATCAATTCCCAGTTTGCATAGGCCTACTTGTTTCCTCCGGCAAGTGAGTGTGTGTAAGGCGTCGAACATGTGGATTCAATCATGACAACTTGGAATTTTGCTTAACCACTCAAAATCAAATTGCAGGTTCACTAAAATCATATATTCGTATTTCAATTTGTTGGACTTCTTCACCCCCCGGCCCTCCGAAAATTTAACATAGCTTTGGAAAATGCTGCATTTATAGACAAATTACCTATCAAATATGGTGATGCGTCATAGGGATGTTAGAATAATACCAGAGGGTAGCGGATTAGAATGTAGTTGAAATGACATGTTTCCATCAATTTCTTGGATTTTCCATGTTTTTTCCCAGGGGCCCATCCGCCTTTGTTCAAGGTGCCCGGGTGCGACGTGCCGTCCTGGAGGCCTTAGAGAGACCGGAGGATGGCTGAGAAAAACGGTCCTGCACGGCGTCGCGGATGGGTCCCACGGATCGAAAAAATTGGGAATTCAGCAGGGGTTCAGCTGCGAAATTTAGCTGCTGAATGAGGACTTTTTCCGGTATGTCATGAGCTCCTGGCACTGGTGGTCATGAATTTTGGAAATCAACCATGACTCTGATCTGCATGTGTTTTTTTGCTGAGTGGGTGATTTGGCTTACATTCCGAATGGGATATCCACTACGACTGGGGAATCGAAAAAGGGAATGGTGTTATTTTATTTTGGTTGTTCCTTAAGAAATTCTTCATGTGAGCAGTGGCTGAACCCATGTTGGTTGATGATTATATGAATTATACTACCCTTTCAATATTGTTGATGATCAGAATCCATGAGCTGGGAATGCCTATTGCTTCTTTTAGATGATTATAATCCATTCAAGCCATGAAACTGGGAACCCCATCATTTCTACGTCTATTAGCCACCATGGTCCCGTTCTTTTGTTTCATCAACTATCAACCGTTAGCTTTCCCCACTAGGAAAATTGGAGGATCACCCGTTAGCTGCTCGGTTGGCCGAGGCCGAGGCAGAGGAGAGTGCAGGCGCTGGAAACATGTTATTTTTCTAAACCATGGGAAAACCATGGGAAAATGTGAGGGAAATATGGGAAATCCCTCAGAAATGGAGGTTGACATGGGAAAATCAGCTAATATCAGCTATAAATAGTGGGTGTTCCAGCAAGCCACGATTTATCGAGGATAGATTTTAGGAACATGAAAACATGCTTGGCATTTGGGCCATGTCAATTCCCAGAACTGGACTTGAGAAGCTGACAACACAAATTCTTCCAACATGATGTCTGTCCCGCAAAAAGGATAGAACAAGCTGCTGGGGTTTAATCAACCCATCCGTATATACCAATATAGTGCATTATAGTGCCCTATTATATCTAGGATAATCTACTATTATCACTATATTTTAAAAAATACTATACTGTATATACTAATAAATAGAAGAAGCATCCCTTGTACATTTTTTGTTGAAGCCTCTTGGTACGAGCCATTGACCGGACAAACCTTTGTTGGATTGGATGGGTTTCACCACTAGCAACTGCAGAAGTCAGCCTCAAGTGGGAAGATGGAGCTCAAATTGAAAAAATCAATCCATTGAAATAGATTGAAATATACATCCATATATATATACATATGATATTGATGGTTGATATATGAGCACATCACTCCATATCCAATCAAACAGTGTTGCGACTGAGCCATATTTATTTCATGAAGTGTCATTTAGATATAGCGTTTGTTACCCAAACCTGGCTAGCTGGAAAATATTCCATGTATATAATTCCTATGATTTTCCTTGATTTGTTCCATGTGTTGCCCATTTAGTTTGGGGATTTCCCAGCCAGCCATGCTTGATAGCGCTCTGATATTCTGATTTAATCCAGTTATATCCCATTAAAATCCTATTAGCATCTCTTTGAATTCCCCTTAGCATCCCATGAAAATGTGATCAACATATATTTTCATATCATGAATATTCCCTAAAACCCCGGTAGAATCCCATGAACATGTCATTTAAATCCTCTTAAATTCCATTAAAGTCCCTTTAATGTGTCTTTTCTTTACCACTTTATGGCTGTACCACCCCCCTTGCCACATGCCATCCACGTGCCATCCACGTGCCGCACGGTAGGTGAGGAGCGTGAGGGTCGGGGGCAGACAGAGCCAGCGGAAGAGGAGGAGGAGGCGTGGCTTAAAAAACCAATGGTAGATATTGGTAGTCATTGTAATATGGTATATATTTGATACTGTATGTGATCGTAGTATCATTTTAATTATTGGTATGGTATATAACCACTAATACTATATTATAATTGATGGTATACCATTAATATGGTTGGTTAATGATGACATATTATAATATGGTATAACCCCCAATACTCTTGAATATGATATGATTAGTAATAATATAGTGATAATAGGTATTAGTATAGAGTGGTTATATGGCAATTATAAATTATATTGTGATTACATAGTGATATGGTGTTTTTTATTAGTGATAATCGTTATTAACAGCGATCATAACCACTTGTGATTTTGAATTTTAGTTATTCATTATAGTGAATTAGTGTCATTTATAATAACCATTATCATTATTACCTTATGTCTATGTATTTAATAGTGATTAACAGTAGTTGTATAGCGATGATGGTGGCAATGGACAACTCCTAGAAATCGATTGTTTCCATGGGAGAATCATCGACAAAAAGGCGCGATTTTCTTCCTTGCCATGTTTGATTACCAGGTCGGGTTTGCATCAGAATCAGGATGGTACTGACGATATGAACCAATGATAGTGACAATGCGGTTTTACACGTTGGTATAACTGGTTGGTGCTTTGGAACATGGCTTTTATTTTTCCATATGTTGGGAACAACCATCCCAACTGACTAATATTTTTCAGAGGGGTTGAAACCACCAACCAGATAACCATGTGTACCCTGCTGTCATTATTGCAGACTTGAGTGGAATTTCCACCAGTTACAGATAATGTCCATTTGCCAGGCAAGATTAGTGCCTACAATCATTGCATCCCCAGAGTTCCAAGAACATGTTGACTCATCGAGATTCTAACCGACTATTGAAAACATTCACAGTATATTTACTGTAAAACCAATCTTTCCGGATTTTACATGACGGTAGCTAGTATGATGGGCTGGGTTGGTTAAATAATGAAGAGAAACCTCAACATTCCGGCGGTTTTGAAGCTCTTTTCCCTTGGACTCACAGGCCGAAAAGCCTGAAGACGAAGGTGGCGGGAGCTGGGGTCAGAATTGTGTTTGTTTTCCAAGCACATTGCAAGGCAACCATCATTACTTGGGTTTGCTGAAAATCATATGTTTTCCCACTGGAAAATCCATTAATTCCTTGGGGAATCTTCAGTGTTTTTTTTGGGGGTCCTTCAGCGAATCCAAGGTTATAATATAACCCATTTGAATTGAACTCCCATTAGGCGACTTACCCGGATGATTGACGAGTCGAGTTACGATCCGTGGGGGGTGATGTTCCAAGTAAACACTAGGTCGTGCCACATTGTTTTGTGCCAACTAGTAGTTCACCACCATAAACCTAGCAATTGACATACAGTAGTTGCAGACCAACGTAGCTAAGGAAGCGTGGCACCATGTTGAGGGGTTAGTTTTATGATTATTATGTGGAATGTTGGGATATTATATGGGATAATTATATGGATATTATGTGGCATATCCTTAGGTTATGTTGACTCCTTATACTGGGATTTTATATGGATATATCATTTACGACTGAGAGACATGTTCTTTGAGATAGAACCACTATGAACCAACTACTAGCTGCGAATGATATGTGCCAATGTTATCGACGTTTGGGATCTGCATGGCGCTATTGAACGGGTATAATATCAAAATTACAAGCCACTTATAAACGAATCAATGGCATTATGGGCCAAGTACATCTAGATTCTAGATATTTATTTGTATACATACTAACTGATTGCAAACAATGGACTTTGCTTTTATTTGTATTTGGAAGCACCCCCACATGAAATTCAATCCAATGTTCAAAAGGAGGGATCCTGCCTGGCATTTGGCGGTGGTTCATTGTTCGTTGACAGCCGCTGCTGTTTGGCTAGCAGCCGCAGCGGCTGACATGGAAAGGAGTTGATGTATGGGCAGAAGCGTATCAGATCTGACACCTTCCAAACATCGAACAGTGAGCACCAGCTCCGAGTCTTCACCCACTGAGCAGCAAGGAGGGGATACCCGGATACCTTGACCCCGTTGGGGATCCCTTCCCAATGCTGGGCAAGAACATTGTGAATCTGAACTGCCGAAAGACATTTACCATTTGTTTAAGATAGCTATGGAACATCACCAATTTTTGGATAGGATCATCATCAAGGTTGCCTGAGGGTATAGTTATGAAATCTACTGGAGAGGGAAAACAAACGTTGAAGCATAGTTGAGACCAGAGGGGTTGCGGCGCGAATCTTCAGCTCGCCTTCATGACATGGAGTTGCGCGCGTCTCCCTCACGCCTGCAGCGGAGGGTCACCTGGGAGGCAGGGCGCAGGCAGGTTCCCAGATTTTTGGGGATGGTTGCCCTTTTGGGAATGCTGTTTAAATGGAGGTTTGACCATCGAAAATGATGAATGAATCGGGTTTATGGATTTAATGGTGATTTACCCTCTGATCATTTAGCGTAGCTACGGATTATCACCATTTTTTTTTATAGGCGATTTCATCAGGAGTCATCTATACATGGGTCATTTTCCATAATTTTGTTTAATAACCAGAGGATAAAGATTGCAATGCCAAATCCATTTATAGGGAAACCACTTGATGCTAGATAATCTAGTAAATCTACATATTATATCATATTATTTACAATACATAACATCTATATATTTGCTACAATGTATAGGGATAACAAATCAAATAGTATATTGATACCCTTTACAGTATGTATATATATATATATGTGCACTTGTATATCTTCACTATACTGATATACGCTCA